>CM021104.1:322001148-322247354 GCA_007115665.2 Sequoiadendron giganteum
CGAAAGATCATCTATTTTAATCTACTTTTACAGTGTTAGCTTATTTAAATCTAATTGGGAAATTAACCTCACACATGGACTTGGAAAGTCTAATATAGACCTGAATTGAATGTATACAGAAAAATATCTTAATAGCTTAGATGAATTACAAGTGTTATTTTTCTCCAATTATATTCTTATAAATTATTATAAATTGGGATTATTCTTTTCATATATTATATATAGTTTTAAAAAAATTGGACACATTTAAATCTAGAAAGACCTTTGTTTGAGTTGTTTAAAATATTGTAAATACACATGATTGAATTATATATTTTAAATACATACTAAAATAATTTGAATTTATAATTAAATGTATAGATAGATGTTATTTTAGGAGGCAAAAATTCTATTTTCTACTTTCCCCATGTTGGGTCTCAAAAGTGCAATTTTTGACCCTTAAGAGGGTGTCGATCTCTTAATACACTCTTGCCTAACAAACGAGGAAAACTAGACTATTTACTTCCTACTCTTTAGGCTCTACTAAACCTAGGTGGGTGTACTTGAGTGACATGGAAAATTTTAAAGGCTATAATATCTAATCTAAGCAATCTACTCACATTAGGACATGGGGGAGAAGTAAATGCAACATCATTTGTGCACTACTCCTACTCCTAGTATTGAGATTTGAAATATGAAATAAGATTTTGTGAAATTTAAAAATGAAATTGGTATGACTAGTGCCTACTTCTCTTGGGCTAGTGGAGTCTAGGGATGGACGATAATAGGCTTTTTCGAGATGGTTAGATCTACTTTTGATTTTAACTCAAATAGTTGGGCACTTTGAGAATCTACACCTTGTGAAAATGTGCAAGCAGATTAGTTATTTGGACTCTTCTTAGTGATCCTAGTGATATCCCTTTATTCTACTATGAAGTTGTGAAAGGATTTAATTAAAATGTGAAAGTAAACCAATCAAGATGATCTTTTAAAATGACATTAATCCAGACATGAACCTATTTAATCATAACTCTTAAAAGGAATTTTAAGTTTTGTGCACACATAAACCAATCAACAACACCACACAAATAAAACAAGTGTGTATTGATAAATTAAATGTATATCCACACATTAATTTTGAATGACATAAAAAACCACTTTAGAGACAACCAAATAACATGTAAGCATATGAAGCCACACAACTGTTGAATACTTGAAAGAAAATCAGTGCTTAGGCACAACCTTCTCCATTATATTAATCTTCAAATGATATGCATTGTAACAATAGTTTTTTGATATAAAATAGATGGGAAATATTTTGCAATCTATCTTCTTACTATACCTACTCTAAAAGTGCAAATGATGTGATGATCATTTCAATCACCACATATCCAACATACATAGAAATATTTTGAAGAGGGTACATCTCTTCATAAGTGTCTTTTGGAATTAACAATAAAACATTAAAAATTATGCTATAATGAGCCACAAATGAACTTGTCTTATATAATCTAAATATTCTTGGCTTAAGTGTGTGTTAGCATCCTCTGAAGTATTCCTTGCAGCAATCTCCATGATGATCATCTTCTCCAAATGTTCACAGGCCTCTTACAATACTAAATCCTCATTCTTGGTTGCTTCCAAGGCTCCTTGTAGTATTAATTAGCACTCTTTCATCCATTCACTCTAACTCTTTAGTTCCTCGTTATATTTGAATAGTGAAGAAACCCCTTAATTTGAAGCATCTATGAGTTATCTAGCATCTGCCTGCAGTTCCTTATAATAGTCCCTATGTTTCCTCATCATATCCTCAATGGTTGTAAAGGATTTAGTGTCATAAGTGCTTCTCTTTAGCATTTCTTAGATCTTTTCTTAAATTTTTCCATTTATTCTCTTATGTTCCTAAATAGTAGTGTGACTCTTGGAGTGACCCACCTAGAACTTATCCATCCAGACCATCAAGTTACTGTGCTTATTTTGGAATACTACATAAATTGTGTCAAATATGGCCTTTCTTAGTTGAGTGCATACTTTTGATTCCTCACTTATGTCCTTTGATTGGGACCCTTCTATTTGATTTAACATTTTAGTAGACCCCTTGAATGCATTCATGACCGTGTGCTTGAGGAAATCATTTTCTTTCAACACTCTCTCATAGTTCGACTTGTAATAGCCTACTCCTTGATCAACATTTGAATCTATGCTTTATTCAATTTTGGCTACATTTATGCCAATTTAAATTGTGACCGCAAGATTAGTTTCTCCTACTTTCAGTGTCATCACATGATTCAATGTCATCTTAGTATCAAAGATAAGAGATTTCTTATGTTGAGGATACAAAGCCCATATCATAAGATAGTTCTAATAAGGGTTATATCTTGACCAATTATCTACTTTTGTCACACCTTCTAGACTGAGCTTATGCTTAGCATCAATATTATTCAAAAAACTATAAAAAACAAGAGTAGAATTTAAATCTAAACTAGGAAAAATTATCACACCAAATTCTAATAATTTTCTTCCCTTTTCCAGAGTTATGTTATTTTTCTCATTCTCTACATCCACCTTTAGTGTGCTAAACAATTGATTTTCATTATTGGGTGTCATGTCTGTGACTTATTCCCTTATTGCTTTTCCCTTTTTCTTGTATTAAAAAGATTTAAATTTAGGAAACTTTATAAATTGATCATCAAAAACAAAAGATTTATAGGCCATTTGCCTAGTATTTGCATCATATACTTCTTCAACATCTTGTTCTTTGCTCGAAGGTTGATACTCTTCAACTCTCAGTTTGGGAATATTGTCACGTTAGACTTGGGGTTCCCTTTCATCAAAAGATTCCTCATTAATAGAGGACAAAATTTCTGCTCTGTATATTTACCTCATCTTATGTTGCATCTCTCTGTTGTAGTTATCAATGGTCAATTCAGCTTCCCTCTCTTCTATGTTTCCAATAATATCATTATGAGGATATTGTATATCATCATATCCATCTATATTATGTTTTTTCCTTACAGATCCAATATATCCCTCAGGATCAAATCCCTTCCTTGGTGCAACCTTCTTTGTATTGAGATGTGATAACTTATCCAAAATAAGATCATACCCTTCCTTTGATACCATAGTGAAGTCTCCAAAGCACAATGTACTGGGCATAAATGAATGCTTCTCATAAGCACTCAAATTAATAACATTGGAATAGTTCATTTTCCTTACAATGTCTAAATATGAAATCCTATTTGGCACAATATTTGGTAAAAGGAAAGGTGTATCATCAAAACCATTCACTCTGATCATGATTGAATCAATATAATAATACCAATCGCCCCAATTATGACCTACAGTTGGTGGTCAATTGAAATCCTTGGCCCTTAAAAATATTTTAATCTCATTAGATAATGAATAATCACAAGGGTGATTATAAAACCTATTCAATGTTTTGACAAAGTTTTCTATAAAATAAACATGATTGGAACTGGAAAATTGGTGTTCCCAAATGGAGGTCCATAATTATACTGGTAGTGGTTGACCCTCCTTATCCAATTTTGTGATTCCCAACTCCTCTAGCCACATTCCCAACTCTTGTCCATAATATAGTATCATGTGTATAAGATAGGAATAATGTTTAAAGTACATTATGGGAGATCCATTCTTGATGGCCATTAATCCTGAGTCAATCTCTTTGACAATATGTGAAGCATAATCAAAAGGTCTCATTTTGTGGCATTGTATATCAACATCAATTACCATTGGCCCTATAGACATGAATTCATAAGCCTTTGTTCCTATTATTTGGCATACCGAGAAGTAAGTATATTTCAAGTAGGGCTCAAACAAATCAACATGGAAAGGAGGCCCTTCATTATCTTCAAGAAGCACTAGGTTCCCATCTTCCTAGGCCTATGTAGCAATAACCTCTATCCCTTATAATTAGTATCAATTCTCCAATACTTCTTCTCCAAACCCTCATTAACTATGGGCTCATCACACAAATCATTTAGGTTGAAAACCTCACCAAGTGAAGTTTTTGATATATGTATGAAAGGCTCTCCTTGCGGGTTGTAGATGGCTTTGAGATCTAGGTTATAATGTTTAGCCAAAATTTTAATGAGCTCTACATTCACAAAGATTTTGGGAACAAAAATATTTCCTAGATTGATATTCTAGTGGTCGCACACTGGTTCAAATATTTTTTTCTAACAGTAATGAAACATAAAAAATTCATATCCCCTAATAGGAGTCCATACATCGCCCATATATTTACATTTATCTACATCGAACCTCAATTGTGTAGACCTTCTGGATTTTGGACCTAAACCAGACAATTGATCAATGAGGTCTTGGTTTAATTTTTGTTTTAATTCTTAGCCCATTTCAATTTTCTTTTTTTTACTCTTGGATTGGCTACTTTCACCCTATTGCTTCCTACCTTTTTCTTTTATATAACTTTAACCTTCCATTTTGATCCTTCACAAGGTGGAAGAATTGAATTGTAACTTATCAATTGCAAAAAAGACTCAATATTCTTACTTGTGTATCTCTAGTTGAACTGAATTCCTTGACTCTCGCTCGATCTCCTATCCTTTCCGCTACAACTTCTGAAAATTATTTTGGTTCAATATTTTCAATTAGAAAATATTTACATAAGGTTTTTTCATGCAATTAACTTGTAAATTATCAATTATAGAAAGACTAAATATTCTTACTTGTGTATCTTTGGCCACATTGAATTCCTTGACTCCCACTCGATCTCTCGTCCTTTTCATTGCAACTTCTGAAAATTATTTTGGCTCAATATTTTCCAATAAGAAAATATTTACATAAGGTTTCTTCGTGCAACCATTAATGTATGGCATTATAAATTGATTCAATTTTCTTTTAAAAATTTGAAATGTTAGAGTGATATGAGAAGGTTGCATCGGTGGAACCTTTCCAACCTTTGGCTGATCTATGTGCTTTATTTGGTGAAACCTTTTTTTATACATTCATAATCGATCACCAAGACATAACTAAATTTCCATTCCATATGAAGTATCCCTTTAGTTCTCATACTTAGCTAGGAAGACCACCCAATACTCTTATCTATATTATACAACTTTCTTTTTTCTTGTTTTTCCACTTTTATTATTTCAGGAAGAAAATTATGAAGTTTTCCCGATGTCAAGGTTTTTCTTGACCATTAGAAATCCTTTCCTTCATCGCCCAATGTATTTTCAAAAAATTGTGATCACTCCATGTTTCCATCAGGCTAACATGTGCTATCGCTGATAGAAAAAATGCCTTTCACATGATCTTGGTCTCCCTGTTGTGTTTCCTCCAACGCTTCATTCATTTGGATGAGTCGGTAAGACTTTCCCCAAATATTTCCTTCATCGGTGTAACCCACACAGTCAGAGAGATCTGAGCGACTCATTCCAATTACACATGTCTCCCCAATATATTTTCTCTTATACCTCATGGGTGAAAGTATATATATTTCTTACTGACAAGGTTTCCATTGGCATGACTTACTAACTTGGTATGATTTGACATTTTCACTCTGATTTCATTGCTCTTACCAATGGCTTTTTCTCAGTAAAATGATAGGCCTTGTCTTCCCAATTAAGCACACATTTATCTTCAGGATCTTTGATCGCTATAACTTGATTTGTGTCTTCCCGATAATGCAAAAAAAATTCAAATGAAGGGCTACAGATTGGTGATCAGAAAGAAATACACATGATCTTCTCGATGAGAACCAATTAGTCTTCAAATATTTTCCTTAACTATGATTAGAGAGATGCTAATATATCAAAAGGCTATATTTATGGGATTATTAGTTAACATGGGTTAAAATATGGATCTGGTCACACAAATTTCAACAATTTATATTGATCATTAAATTCGGGTGTGGTGGATTTTTGTGGTACATGGAAGATATGTGGGTGAATGCTAGTGAAAAATGTGAGATTTTTCTAGTTCTAATACCCCATGTTACTAAATTTTCTCTAGGACTATATTTTAAGAAGTTTGTAATGCAAAAAATGAAAACAATGGCTAGTCTAGTGTCATCCTACATGAGGCATGTAAATATATAAATTCAAGAATGATTTTAAAGTGAATTAAAATTATTAATTATGTGACAATTTTCAAATAGATAATTTAAGGTTGGATTTTTCATAGCAATTGATGATGGAGGATAAATCACCAAACCTTTTGATTAGCCCATCATAGATTAATGTAATGAAAACAATGATTAATATCATTTTAATATATCAAATGTTCTCAATTTTTTTGAGCAATTTATTTTTTATAGTTAAATTGTTGCTATACAGGGTAGCACCCTATATTAGTTAAAAAAGGTTTGTACATATGCTTTATTTTTAATCATTCTTCAGACATACATGCATCCTTACTACCTATTGGTTTATATTCATTCAATATCCTCTACTAAGGCCATTAATAGCCAAAAAATAATATTACTAAAATGGAACATCTAGCCACACACTAGCTACCAGTACCTATAATAGACCCAACTACCAAATACTTTCATATTTGAATATTCTTGATTAAATATAAAAATAAAAATAAAAAAGGACCACACTAGCACCCAAGAACTAGTCTTAACTATCACTTTTTGCTTGCATCTTCCTAGCTTCAATTGCATTCAGTACAACAAGGAATTCTACACTGCAATCTTGATGTGTAGGGTGATTGTACAGTTCCTTTGTGTGCCTAAAGTTATTTTCAATCCACTCTTCACCTACACCTAGCTCCTAATCCTCATCATCAGTAGCCCACACTTTTTGTTCCAACCCTTCCACTTTTACTTAGTCCTATACCCAATTGATCAATTGATTCTTGAAATTTTTTGCTGCACACATCAAGAAAATTATGCTCCTACCAATCTCCCCCCAAAACTTCTCGAGCTCTATTGGTTTCAATGTTTGCACCAAAAGAAATTTTGGCACCTCCAAACTATTACGGAGAGAAATGTAGTAGTTTTGTAATAGTGGGATGAGAAAATTACCATCCAAACTTTTTAATGCCTCATTGATTTTCCCAAACAACGAGTGAGAAAAAAGAATTTGAAATATCTTATTCCCCTTGCTTTCAAAACCACCACATAGAGAAGCATCGTTAGAAACATGGCCGCAATCTCGGCATTAGCCCTAAACTTATGGTGCACAAGCAACAATTCTCGACCTAGAATATTTTTGATTGCCATAGCAATAATGGATGTGAGGACACCACAATTCCCTTCAGTTGCTTATGAGTGATTTTTCCATGGAAAACTTGTTGTTTCTTGGTGGTATTTAGGAAGATTTGTGTTTCCTTTGCACTTAGCCTCATTGGAAGCTATGAAAAAACCAACTTTATGAAATAATGCAACCACCTTCCTTTATTTCAAATTTTTTTCCTTACCTCATCACGATAGTCATATCAAGTAACATAACACCCAAAGCCCATCAAACAATTCACAATTTTCTCTTACGGATCTGATCACCATCTCCTACATTCATTCGTAGGAAACCACACCAAAAATTTATTTCCAAATTTAGTGTTAGTCATTTCTAATGTCATAATATTTTTAGTCATACTCAAAGGGCCAGTTAATGTGTGTCTTCTATTGATGTAGCTTTCCCCATAATATACATATGATACCATCCATGCTACCATCATCACCTGGTGATCCTAGCACTGTCACCTTGGAAAGTCCATTGGCCACCACATTCCTTTCCCTATATAATTAGCTTACATGGAAGGCCTCAAACCTTGATAACGTGTCTCTTGTGGGTTAGAGCCAATGGTTGAGTTTCCAAGTCCGACTCGAGCTATCATATAGAATTAACCGTAATGAGAGAGCCACATTCCAAGTGTATTCTATTAGCACCAACTTCCAACCCCAAATGAATTCTTATCATTGTTTCTTTAAACTCTACTTTATTGTTCATGCATTCACCTCAGTAGATAGATTTGTTAGCTAGAATATCACCATGAAGATCACGTGTAACATAGCATGTGCCTCCTAGGCCCATGTTACCTATGGAGACACCATCAAAGTTAACTTTTATCCATCCAGCTTTCAAAGGTTGTCATTTGAATTTTAACCATATTTTTGAAAACTAACCATTACATTTTTATCCCAGTTTTTGAAAACTCCCTAATTGCTTGCTTTGCACCACGTAGCTTCACTAATTAATTTAGTGACTATTCCTTCAATTTTTCCACACAATTGCTCCTACTCCATTTCTTTCTCTTGGAAAATTCTCTAGTTATGCTCTTGGCAAACCTCCCAAATGATAGAAAAAGTGGTGACTTTCCATATATTCGCAAACATAGACTTCTTGTATCGGAGTGGCCAAATATTCAAGTATGCCACGATGTCCATCGGGGTTGGACATTAGAATTTTAGTTTGGAAATGAAAAATTTCCAAGACCTTTCCATGAAAGGGAAAGTCAATAGAATGTGGTCTACAAATTCATTTTTTTTTGTTCACAATGCATAACTACCTAGACCTTGAATCCCAAAATTAGCTAGCCTATCCTCTATCAAAATTCTTTTTTGCATTACTAGCTAGAAAAGAACCCCAACTTTTGGGAGGTAACTTATACCCTAGATGAGTTTCCTTTGCCAATTCTATCTTCCTAGTGCCAATTCATTAAACTTATACTCAAATTTCACCTTGTATTCTCCATAGTTGGGCACACACCATCTGATTTCATCTTCCTGCTCATTTGGGGAAATTTTTTTGTTCTTCAAAATCTTTGCAAGATCCATTTTCTAATGTTCAAGGGAATTTAATTCTTGGAAAGAGTTCCATTCCATAGTCTCATCCAATTATTCCAAAAAATCTTCTTATACTTGCACACCTTCATGCTCCAACTTCTTGATGTCTCAACATTGATGTCTTCCAAGTTGGGATATTTTGTAATTGGTTTCTACCCACCCCAAGACTCTCCCCAGAAGGATGCACTTTGGCTATTTCTTACCACCCATGTTACATGCTTAGATATAATATCTATACATTCTAAGATGTAATTCCAAATTTTTGACCCCTACAAAGGATCCATAGTAGTTAAAATGTGTGTTGGACACTTTGAATCTAGGTATTTCTTCCCTAGCACCTTCACCCACCTCTACTCACCTTTTGCATACATACCCCAAACTAATTTGGCCCCTATAGCTAAATTCATTACAGTGAGTTGCTTCAATCATACCCCCTAGCTTCTTTGGGAGTGCACAGTTTCTCCCAAGCAAGTAATGACAAATTTTACTACTCATCGCCACTCCAAAAAACTTCAAAAAATATTATTAAGGATTTCATCAATTGCCTTGGTATTTTTTCAAACATGCCATTGAGTAAATTCTAACCAGTTCTTACAGATGTTCAGTAGACTTTCCCAATAGTTCCTTTTGTCGACCCCAACAAAGAGTGGCATCCCCAAAAAATTACCCAAGAATTTGGCCATCCACCGTTCTAGTATTCTTTCTAGTTCTCTCTAAAGGCTTGGTTGAGTGATGATGAAAAATACCTTTGATTTCCTCCAATTTATGCTTTGCGTGGATGCCAAGTAGTAACCATCCAGATTATTCTTGATTATTTTGAATTTCTTTCTATTGGCCACTCCAAAGAGGATTTTATCATCAAAAAATTATTGGTGTGTTGTATCCAATCCATTTTCCATGGAGACCCCCTTTCACTTGCCTTCTCTTCTAAGGGAAATGATGCCTCTCCCAAGGCCTCTACCATGATGAAGGGAAAGGGATAGATTGGATCCCCTTGCCTTATTCCCCTAGTTGACAAAAAGAAACCATGCACTGACCCATTATCATGACCGAGAACTTGGCCATTGAAATGTAGCTCTTGATCCAGTTAATCTAGTCCTCATTGAAACCAAATTTCTTCAACACATCTAATAAAATCTAGTTGTCAACTAGGTCATATTTTTCTAATATGTCTAATTTAAGGTTTATGTAGGCCTCTCTTCATTTCCTGGCTGAATGCAAAGTCTCATGTGATATTATAATACCCTCCATAATTGATCTCTGTGTGGAAAAACCACTCTTCTCTTCTAATATTACCGCATTTAGCACCTTCTTGAGTCTGTTGGAAATGAATTTTGTTACTACTTTATACACCATGTTGAAAAGTGTAGACATAAAAAAATGACTTGACATCTATCACACACCTCAAACGACATCAAATAGAATTGAATAGCCTCAAACAACATCAAAGAATATGGAACATCATCTCCGATCACCCCATAACACCTCAAAATGATTCAAAATCATCTAGTAACACTTCAAAATGACTCAGAATCATCTCATAACATCTTGGAATGACTTAGAATTATCTTGTAATATCTTGGAATGACTCAAAATTATCTCGTAACATATCAGAATCATCCTATAACATCTTGAAATGACTTAGAATCACCCTATAACACCTTAGAATAATTTGGAATCATCTCATAACACTTCAGAATGACTCAAAATCATTCCATAACATCTCAAAATGACTCAGAATCATCTCATAAAAACTCAGAATGACTCAAAATCATCTTGTAAAATCTCTAAATGACTTGGAATCATCTCGTAACATCTCAGAATGACTCGAAAACATCTCGTAACATCTTGAAATGACTCATAATCATCTTGTAATACCTCATAATGACTGAAATCATCTAGTAACATCTTGGGATAACTCAAAATCATCTTATATTGTCTCAAAATAACTCGAAATTATCTCATAATGTCTCGAAACATCTTAGAATCACCCTAAAACAACTCGAAATTATCCCATAATGTCTTAGAATATCTCAAAATTACCATAAAACAACTCAGAATCATCCTGTAATATTTTGGATCATCTCAAATCATCTTGTAATCACCCCAAAACATCTTAAAATTATCATATAATGTCTTGGTCATCTCAAAATCAGCTCGCAATATTCCCACAACGCATCACATAAAAAAACCTTATTCCTCTATTAATTGAATAATACAACATTATTTAATTAATTCCCTTTTCCATCATTTCAAACAATTTAAATAAAGTCCCAAAAACCTTAATTCCTCTATTAATTAAATAAAACAACATTATTTGATTAATTCACATTTCATCATTTCGACCAATTAAATAAATGGAATTTATTTAATAAATTCCTAATCCCACTTTATTTTGTCTTGATTGATTAAATAACACCAATTATTTAATTGCATCACTAAATCACCATATTCCCCTAACTGGATTAAATTATTAAATATAAATTTAATTATGACACTTTCCCCCCAAAATTTGAATATTTAAATAAAACTATTGAAATCAATTATAAAAAATCAAATGAAACTAATGCAACTTTGTTTGCAAAATTCAAACTTGATTTGCATGTTCAACTCCAAAAAGGAATTAATTGATTAAATCAATTAATTCATATTCCTCACCCACTTTTTGACTGAGCAAATTACAATTGCTGACTAAGAAATCTAAGTTTTTAACTAATCAATCTATTATATTAACTAAACAATCTATTTTATGAACTAAGACATCACACTCCTAACTATGCCATCATAATCTTGATTGATCAATATATTATGTTAATTGATCAATCACATCCATGACTTGCCAATCTATTTCCCAATCACACAAATTGTTCAATCAACTTTGCACAGTTCTCTCATGTCTAAATCCTCTCAACACACTCTTACCATTGATCTAGATATTCTTCAAAATGATCTTGATCGTCCATTTTAAATCAAATTTTCTACATAACAAACCCCTTTCCTCAAAAATAAGGATCAAAGAATCAACATGCATTGAGCAATGAAGTTTTTTCAAGATCATCCTTGAGAGAGATTCATTTTTCCTTCAATCAACCAAGCAGTCATCCACAATTTTCCCATGAACTTTGGAGGCTTCGCTATGATAAGAGCAATCCAACATCAAGCAAATACACTCCACTACTAGATGGTAAAAGCTATCATTTTTTTCATTTCATTTGGTAATTGGTAGGTTCTTCATCATACTTTCAATAGTATAGTTTAAATCTCGTATGTGTAGGATTTTCTAGATTTTAGATTTGTGCACTTTGGATGTGGAGCAGATTCTTTTGTCAGTTTTCATTCATATTATTCTTGGATCCAAATCTAATATCCTTTCTCACCCTCACACATTCTAGAATGCCCGGTGGGACCATTTTCCCCTCCTCTAATGTTATTTTGAGTCAATTTTTAAGCTCTAGGTCTTGAAAATGATTCTGACAAAGTTTTCACATGCCTATCCATAAAAACTAGGTACTTATCTAAAAAGTCTAAGCATTTTTCTATCAAAAAAATTGCGCAATTGTTAGAACTTCACTTTTGTCAAAAGAACTATGCAGTTGTCATGGGAATGACGCCATTTTCTAAAACGTGTGCATTTTTGTTTCATGGTAAGGATTTTTTTGTCTGGGTTTCAATAATTGTTTTTGGAACTAAGTAGTTTTTTTTTTTTTTTTTCTGCATTTGTATTTCATGTTTTGAGCAGTTCCTCTGACAGACAAGTTCATAGATCCTGCACTCTTGTAATGGGTTTTTTCAGTAACTGTTATTTGTTTTTGGATGTTTAAGTAGGAATTGATAGATGTGATGTAGGATTCCATTAATTTTAACATCTTTATTATAGGGAAGATGATCGGTTGAATATTTTTTGATCCAGAAGCATTCTTTTTATTGACTTAAGAAAAAATTCATCTCTAAAATGAAGAATAAAAAACTCACATATGATTTTGGTGCTGCTAAAAAAAAAAATTAAAAAAAATTCTATATTAGGAAATTTCATTTGGTGCTCTAAAATGAACAACAACAAACTCATATTTGATTTTGGTTCTATTAAAATAAACTAATTTTAAGCTTTCTAAGTTAGGAATTTTCATTTTGGTGCTCATAAAAAGAACAAAAACAATTCAATTTTTGGGATTTAAAATGAACACATTTCATCTCTTCATAATTAGGAACCTTTAAATTTTGGTGCATAAAAAGAGTGAGAAATGTTTTCTATTTTTTTGGCGCATGCATGTTTTACATTTGTTAACCAAGATAGGACAAGGACTACCTTTCTTAGAAACACCTCTATTGGATCTAACAAAAATGAAAAAATGTTTCTTTATTATTTTTCACCATGGCTATCTTAATTTATTGATGTCTTGAACATTTCATATTGGTGCAAGTTAAAAATAATTTTGTTTTTCTTTACTTAGAATTTTTGTGGATAATAGCACTCGAGGTGTTTAAAATAAATCAATTTTCTATGGATTGTTCACTATGCATTCATTGATTAAAAAAGATAAAGTGTTTTATCTTCTCCCCTCACACCCTTTGGTGATCTTGGGTGAGTGAAAGAATATTTTTCAGCATTTCATTTTATTTTTAAGTTTACCTTAAAGATATAGCTTGCCTTGAGATACATCTCAAGCTGGAGAACTCATTGCAAGGTCTCGAAGCACGTTTATTGGTGGGCTATATTAAAGTTTACGAACTCATAAGAAATTAGATTCAAGCTATACTAACAATAGACTACACCTAATCCAATATCTTAAGTGGAACATGAATAATTAAAGATCCTTAAGTGGCCAGTGGGTGAGTATCAGATTGCCACATTCACAGTTACTATAAGTGTGAATAAATAGAAAAGGTAAATACACTTCTTAATGAAACATTATATCAAATATTCAATAAATAGGGAAAAAAAATCAGATAATGATAGACAATGTGGTGTGGTCAAATGTCCCACCATAGCTTGGAATTGAAAAACATCTAGATTGTTGGGTATTGTGGTGGCTACAAGTGCTTGTTCCAAAACCTCCTTATGGGATGTTGATAGTTTAAGGAGTTCAAGTATTGATATTTGTGCCAATACTTTTTGTAGTTGGTCGACAATGTTGTATTGACTTGGAGGAGGAGTGGTGTTTCTAGATGCAACTCCCTTCAAAATTACCTTGGATTTCCCCCTTTTCATTACATTAACCAGTTGATAGTCTTATTTGTCTCTGATTTTTAAAACATTTATCTGATTTTCGGGTATGTCTATGAAATGGATCATATCTAGTGGTATTATTTCATTGGTGTTGTTGTTATCAATGTGATTACCAGTGACAGTATCACTTTCTACTTCAAAAATACAAAAGATCGTGCTATCGTAAACATGGTTGACATTTTTACCTTTACCATTTGAAGAAGATGACTCTCCCTTTCCGTAATTTGGTAAAGGATCTTTAAAGGCCATATGATCATTGTTGTTTTTATGTCCCTCTACGCATACCTTTTTATTGTCAATCAGATCTTGGACTAGATGTTTTAATTCCATGCAATCATTTATCTTATGTCCCTTATTTTTATAGAAGTTACAATAATCTATGTTATTCCAGCCAGGTGGTTTGATTTTTGGATCCCAAAATATTGCTTCTTCTGTAGTGATAAGACCAATTGCAGCAATTTCCTTCATTGTTGATTCCAATGCTTGGCCTAATGGTGTGAATCTACAATGGTTTGATGATTTTTGATATGTTTGTGGTTTTGATTCTCCATTGATAAGATTATTGTTTTGATTGACATTTGACTTGATGTTTTGGTCACTATTTAATTTTTCTTTGTAGTAATGGTCATCAAGTTAAATATTGGCTTTGCATTTTGTATGTCATTTGTAGTTTCATTGATCCCATTATTTCTATTATTTTTCCAAAATTTGTGCTTGTCATTATTGGCATAATAATTTGAGGAGTTGGTGTTGTTTGATTTTTCATTGTAGTGTTTGATCACCCCTCATTTGACCAAAGCTTGTTTGATTTTAAGGCCATTCTCAATCCCTTTTTCAAATGTTGGAGGACATTTTAATTTGAGCCTATAGCTCATCTCATCAGTTAGGTTGTCAATGAATAACTCCATTTTCTCTTCCTCGAGTATGGAATGAGGATACCTAGCAAATAGTCTTCACCATCGTATAAATTCCAACAATCTCTCACCTTTTTTTTGCTTCATGTTGTATATATCCTTTATTGTGTTATGAACTTGTTGACCAACTATTCAAAAGTTCATATTCCTGGTAGTATTTTGGAAAACCATTCCATACACTGACCTCCTAAGCTTCTTGGAAATAATTTCATTAGGTAAGTTTATTCTTAAGAAAATTCTAAGCTCATGGTCTTGAATTCCCTTACATGGTCGATTGGATATGTCTTACCATTCTATTTGTCATATTTCAGGAATTCACAATGTCTAGGGAATGGTATCATATCAACACTTGGGTCAAAAGGATAAAGAAAAATGTCCTTTAATGAATACCTTTTTCGTGTTTCCCTTTTCCATATCTTGAATTTTTTGTTGCAAGTTTTGCATCTGATGTGTTAGGGCCACAACTTGATTGATGTTTTATGTATGTTGTGTGTGTTGTGTTTTTTTGGTTTCATTTTATCTAGGTGTTTTCTTTGATCGATTGACATCAAAATATTTTGGAAGTTTGGCACCTCATTGAGCTAGCATTAAGAGATATTTTTCCATGTCTTTCTCTAAAATCTTTTCCATAAATTTATGTAATTTTGAATCATGTTGTTTTGTTTGTATGTCTTTTGCCGTTATTTCTTTCTTGTCACTTTGATGTCAGCTATTCTAAGGATTTTCTTCTACCATGCTATTTGATGTTTCAAGTTTTTTTCTAAGAGTCTCTGTCTTTGTAACCTTATGAATATTGGCATACAAGTGTTTGTTTTTCCTACTAAAATTTGATCTTCTATGTTTAGATGAGTTTCCACTGAATTTTAACAAAGTCCAATAGGATGATATATCCCATTGATAAGACTAGGTTAAAAATATGATAACTATGCCTTGTTTCGTGATACCAGGATGATAATATCCTGATGAAGAAACTTAGCCTAATAATCAAGATTTTGGTTTGATTTGTGGACACTTTATAGTTTTCAAGATCTAGTTTAAAGTCGAAAAAAAATTTAACTTGTAGGAACCTATTTGTTTCGAGTTTTAGACACTTTTTGTATTGAAAAGATACTTTTGGCTGATAAAAAAATTGAGTTTTATATGTTACCCAGTTTGACAGATGTTTTTGGAATCTCTCTATTTTTCTAATTTTTGGAAGCGCTTAAACAAACAATGGAAGTGCTAAAATAGAATTTGTAAGCCCTATGAGATTTCGCAAGAACGGTATTTCGTAGAAGCATTAAAACAGAGCTCAGAAGCACTGAATAGAGGGTGTAAGAGCTACTTTGGATTTGGAAGCGCTAATAAAGACCTCAGAAGCGCTAAAACAAACTTTAGAAGTGCTATAATAGAATGTGAAAGAATTACCTTGGATTTCAAATAGTGTTGTCTGATTTTTTATTTATTTTTCTACTCATGAAGAGATTGATTTGCGGTAATTTTGATTATGAAAAGATACCTCCACTAGTATTTTTCTAATGTTGGATGACAAGCCGAAAGATTCTAATTTTCTCTATTGTAAAAATTGATCAAGCCTATAGGAATATTCTATCATTGGCTGTGGGATGGATGACTGACAAATAGGTTGACTATGATTATGATTTTGTGATAAGGCTCTTCTTTGTGAAATTGCTTGTGAATAGAGAGGCTCTAAAGCATAATCATCAATATATCCTTGGGAAAAATCATGAGATCTATGGATGAAGGTTCTATGGTGAAGCAAGAGTTTTCTACTTTGATACAATAAACTTCTTCTTAAAAGTTTTTTGTAACTAAGTTGTTTCTTTGGTTTCTTGACTCTTGTTTTGTGGGATTTCTTGATGAACTTTGTGGACTTCCAATCTCTAATCATAAATTTCACTAACGGTTTTGCTTGACTCTTTTTTCTTTTCTTTTTTTATGCATGATCTTTATCTGAGTTTTTGATTTGAGAATATTGTAAGCATTTGTAAAATAGTTTTTTTTGAAGCTATAACCTAAACTAATAGTGTATGTTATAAGAAGCACGTGTGGTTCTATTTTCATTGGTTTTTTTAACAAAAATGCACTTCAGACATACTCACTCTTAAATTCAAAAAGGTCATCGTTATACTCAACAACCCACATCTTAAAATTGTGTTGACTCACATAGCCTTCTCACCCCCTAGAGGGTGCTCATGGTTTTTTAGTTTTTAGGCACATACTCAAGATTATATTTATTGTCCCTTGAGAAAAAAATCCTTCAAAATTATATGGTGCGTGTCTTGGGGGCAGATTCTTCACTCCCCTTGCACTGCAAGTATTACAATGTCTAGTTATTGACTCATTTGGATACTACACTATGGTTCTTAGATAGGTCTTTTGTGCGGTGCGGTAAATGATAAAATCCCTCAAGAGACCTCCCAACCTTTAGAACAAAGTATTTGGGGATGGTTATCTTTCTCATTACCATCGAGTTGGAATTTCATAAATAACTCACATTTGTTTAAAGTGGGTTGGAATCCTTAGCTTTAGGCATTCCCACTTAGGTTGTTCTCGTAGGTGAGTACTTTTTCCCACTACGACAAGCCTTTTAAAAGTTTTAAAAAAAGTGTAAATTGCATGAAAAATAAAGGACGAGTCTGGCATTTTGATCACCCAATTAAGGGGAGAACATAATCCTATTCACCACACAAGCACAACAAATAATGATTTATTTTAAGCCCAAAACATGGTGTACTATTCTAAGTGAAGATGCTGCTTCAAAAAAATAAGCTACTTGATTTAATTAATAAAAAAATGATGACTATCCTAGTACTGGTATATTTAAAATATGTGTCTACCCTAGGATTGATTTTTTTTAGTCCAAAAGCATCAAAGTAACATTTTGGTTGCGGTCACATCCAATCCAAATAAAAAAAATATAAAAAAATTTAAACAAAGTTCAGAAGCGCTTAAACAAAAATTAGATGTGCTATAGTTTAGATCAGAAGCGCTATAAAATTTATTAGAAGTGCTACAAAATTTGGCAGAAGTGCTATAGAATTTTGCCAAAGCGCTATAGAAATTTTGAAAACATAGACCAACTATGTTGTGAATGTTTGGCCGATGTGCTGAAATAGTCTATGGAACCGCTATAGTTTCCATCTCAGAAGCGCTGAAATAGTCTGTGGAAGTGCTATAGTTTCGTCCTCAAAAGCACTGAAACAAAGGCTTGGATTCAATCTGGAGGATTGAATGGTGAGAGATGGAGAGGCATGAGTTGATTATGGGAATGGTTCCTCCCATTGAAAAACATCAAGAAAAAGGATAGGAAGGATTAGAGGGAGAAGATTGAAAGGATTGCTTGCAAGCTTTCCCATGAATGCCATTCACATTAAATTATACATAATTTAGACATTTGATAGGGTGATCCCACAATAGTGGTTTATAATTATTAGCCAAACTAAAAACTGAAATTATTATTTTTAACTAAATCTTCACATTCAGGCACCTATAGCAACTAAACTATGAGGAATTTAAAGATGATGCAAACTACAGTCTTGTCACATTTTTTCTGTAGATTCTAAAAATATTTTTTTCAAAATTTTTGGAATAAGGATAATTTTATAATTTTTTTGAATTTAGGTTTGTAACTACAATATCTATCACTTTCATTTGGTCTCATAGTTTTTTATTGAATATTTTTTCCTTAATAGAGTTTCAAAGTCAAAACAATTGCAATTTAGACATAGGTGGACTGTATACAACATAAATTTTTATGTATGTATTGAAATTCATTTTATTTTTTTAATGGATCAAGTACATCAATACCCAACATGAACATATATTTTAAAAAAATATTTTGATAATTTGCTATTTTTCCACATGTGCAAAACAAAGAGCTTGATTTTCGGTGAAAAACCTATGTTTAATAAAACTAAAAAAACACATACATAATAAAACCAAAACATATTAAAATTATATTCATGGGATACCTCATTTCGAGGACTACCATAATTATTTCAAATAAATTTTAAATGAATTCATTTGATCGCCCAAAAGGTAAATCAAAAGTGATTTTTTATCAGCATTTTGATAGGTGTAAAGTAGACTCATTTATAGGTATGGTTTAAAACTAGCGAGGTTATATCTAAGGGGGTTTGATCTAAGGTGGTTTGATCAAACCCTCTTCAATTGGAATCCTTAAAATGAAACTTTTAAAGGTTTAAATCATTATATTTTCTCAAAATATGTGATTTCAACAAAAATCAGTTCCTCTCAGAAATTGTAAACTGGCTTTGCGGGATCACCCAATATCTAATTTTATAGGTGAGTGAAAATAGAGGAATATTCTTTATGATTTTATTTAGACATTTTGATTTATTTAAATTAGAAAAAGAGGAATTAATAATTTAATAAAATAAACTATAGAAGTTGTTTATTAAATTAAAATAGAAGAATTATGATACTTAAACAATAAAGTATTTAACCTTTGTTTAATTAATTAAGATTGAATCATATGATTAAGATATAATAAATAGGGGAATTTGATAATTAAATAAAATAAAGTATTAAATTTTTTTTATTTAATTTTAAGATGAAATAATAAAAGAATTAGAAAAATTTAAATAATAATTTAAACATGAGCTATTTAAATAAATATTTCTATTTATTCAATAGTAGAGGAATTTAGGGTAATTAATTAAATAAGTTGTATTTAATGAATTAGATTTCTCTAGACCATTTTTAAGTGTATACATTTTGCCCCTCTTTTGAGTGATGTGTTTACACATTGCTTCAAAGAAATTTTTGTTGTTGTTATTGTTAGTATTGACGAAAAAAAATTCAGTATGCCCCAGACATTGATTTTGAGGTGATTGATGATAATACGCCCCCTCAAGAGATAAATTTATGTTGTTTTGATTTTTTTTGGATTGTTTTGGATTTTCAATTTGTTTTGAGTTTTTCATTAATTTTTGATGATTTGATGAAGATTTGATGAATATTTGATGGTAAAATAATTTATCTCCCGATAATAATGGTGAAAATGCTCCTATGATGAATTAATTTCAGTAAACTCTTTGATTTCGATGTTCTTTGATCACGTCAACCTTTGATTTGATATTTTTGATGATGCTAATAGATTTAAATGATCATTGATCTCATGATAGGTGAGATTCAATGATTGATTGATGATAATTTACCTCATGATAGCTAAGGATCAATTATAGTTTGATTGATTGATTGACCTCATGATAGGCGAGGATCAATGATATATTGATGATTGACCTCGTGATATGTGAGGATCAATGATAGATTGATGATTGACCTCATGATAGGCGAGGATCAATGATAGATTCAATGATTAACATCATGATAGGCGAGGATCAATGATAGATTGATGATCGACCTCAAGATTTGTGAGGTTGAATGATAAATTGATTGAAAAGATTACTGATTTGAAATAATTTATGATGATAGGATCCTTTAGCGAATCTAGAGATTCACGAGCATCTACTCGTCTTTGGAACAAAATACTCTTCATATGAAAAACTAATCATAAATACTATCTAATTTAATCATGCAAAACTACATACAAATATTGGCATCTTAATAGTCCATTTATTGTGATTTTTATCATCTTTGAGCTTTTAAAATGTTGAAAGTGAGTACAAGCATCAATGGTATATGTTAGACCAATGATGATCTAAGTACTACTTTCAAGATTTTTGATATTTCAAGTGAAAAAAATCATCTAAGTATAATTAAACCAGGATGACTTGAGCATTTCTTGCATAAACATACAAGAATCGATCACTTTCCTATGTGAATTCCAAATTTCATCAGCAATACTTTGTAGATCACGTCTCACAATAATTCACATACTAATTATGGGTATGTGCAGGTTCATCATGGAAACAATAGGCCCTTAAGTGGCAATAAAATTCAAAAAATCAGAGTTAGGCAACTTGACGTAAAAATTTGAATAAGTTATCTATATTATTTCAAAAATATGTAAGAATAGAATCTATAGAAAATTGAATGTAGTCTCTAAACTACTAGGTTTTTTCTCTGTTTAAAATCTATTTGGTGAAAATTTGAAATTTCAATGCAATAGTACTTAAATTTCAGGTAAAAAATAAGAAGTAGGTGTCTATCTGACCACCCTAACCACAATAAAATGATAATATTTTTTTATAAAATTTTAGATATAAGTAGGGGACTCATTTCTTAATGTTATGCATTGTTTTTGTAATTTTTTCCAAGTAATTAATTAATTATGAATTTTTTATTAAAATTTTTAAAAAATATAAAAATTCATATGTCTAACCACCTAAACTTGGTCAAAACTTCATGAAATTCATTTTTGTTTTAATCCTATAGTATGTGAAGCATAGAATGTGACACATGTTTCAAATTAAAAAAATGTGATACTGTTTGAAAGCTAAAGATGTTTTTCAATCAGCCTATCAATCAGGACTTTAGTCGTAATTCAAATAGAAAATGAATAATAGTTATTTATTAAATTCAAATTAGAGCATAATTTATATTTGTGGAAAGTTGAGAATCTCGTTTAAAAACCCTTTTTATTTCATCAATTTTGGGTAAAATAATTTCGGCAGCCACATGGGCCATCATATCACTTAGATATCACCACCTTTTAGCCCATCATGATCCTGCACATACCTTTATGATTAATTCACAAAAAACAAATAAAGAAAATATCATTCTCCTTCCTAGCTTCTCTAGTTCAATACATCATCGAGTTGCTGCAAATAATTGATAACAAATATCAAAGTACAACAATTTAACTTTTGCTTAAACTATTTCAACCATTATTTAGATTAGATCATGTATCCTGATTTTATGATATTTTGTGATTTTTTGAGATTTTGGATCAAAAATAACCTAACAACCTATCTTAGGGGCCTCAAAGGCTGATCAAAGATTATAATTACCTACATTATACATGTAGAGACCATGTAGTTCGACTGACATAGACTCGTGTTTTTTATTTTTCTAAGACTACATTTTTTTGCATGTTTTTGATTTTTTGATATATTATAGATGTTTGAGTATGTTTCTGGTGGTGATTGATGTTTCATGTTTGGGTTGCATTTAAATCATTTTTTTTGTTTCATTTTTCTAAACTCAATGTTGTATTGCTTCCAGTGATGTGTAGATGTTGTCCCCAAACTAGGGTGAGACATGACCTTTTGTAATGATTTGAAAATGGATGTAGAGTGATTGTGGGATTTAACAATCATGGTATGTATCTAAATAGATGGAAAATCTGGTTAATTCACAAATAGCACTCATTTCCAAGTTTTCATTGCACTTTCTCATATTTTTTTATATTTTTATTTTTTTGTATTTTTCTCTTTTCTCTTTTTTATTTTTTTTCTGAACTATGCACTATGTGATTCAAGTGTAGAATTTTTGGAGATGCATTTTGTTGAGAGGTTCATCAAAAAAATCCCCTTCAAGTGTTGATAGCTGATAAGCGCCTGATCCATAAATTGATATGATGAAAAAGGGCCTAACCAGTTAGGTTCAAACTTCCCTTTCTTTTCTCTATCTCGTTGATTTCTAGGGCTCACTTTTAGGACCAAATCGCACTTGAAAGATTCTACACTTCACCCTATTATTATAGCACCTTGAAATTCTCTATTGATATGTCATTAGATGATTGATAGCTTTTTGACGACGCTCATCCAACAACTCTAGTTCTTAAAGCCTAGACACTCTAAAATCCTCATCTAAAGTGATTCCCTTTAGTGAAACACTAAGTTATGGAATCTCTACCTGAATGGGAAGAATGGCCTCTGATCCATATACCAAGGCATATGGTGTAGCTCATGTCAGTGTTCTAAAGCTGGTTTTGTAGGCCCATAATGCGAGATTAAGTTGAGCATGCCAATCACGTCCAACATCGTTAACCGTTTTCTTGAGTATTTTCAAAATTGTCCTGTTAGAGGCCTCTACCTGGCCATTTCCCTGAGGGTAATACGATGTTGAAAAACAATGTTGGATATGAATTTTTTTGAACAATTCCTAGACATACCAATTTTTAAATGGTCATCCATTGTCAGAGATAATGGATTGAGGTATCCCATACCGACAGATTATGTAGGTCAATATGAAAGATCAGATCTATTTTCAAGTGATGGTTGTGAGAGGAACTGCTTCTATCCATTTTGTAAAGTATTTTGTCAATGTGATTATGAACTCGTGTCCATTGGATCAAGACAATTTTATCTTTCCTACCAGATCTAGTCCCCATTAATAAAAGGTCCATATTGATGTGAATGGGTGTAATTCTTGAGCCGGTGCGTGGATCAAATTACCATGAATCTGACACATTTGGAATTTTTTGAAAAATTGATATGATTCTTTCTGCATACTTGGCCAGTAATACCCCAAACGGAGGAGTTTCTTTGCTAGAGTTATCCCACTTGAATGAGTTCCAAAAATTCCTTCATGAACCTCATGTAAGGCTATCTCAGATTCGTTATGTTCTAAACACAAGAGAAGAGTACCATCTAGACCTTGACGGTAAAGTATGTCGGTGATTAAGGTATGTCAGACAGATTGGTGGATAAAGTTAAGTTTTTGGTTTCTAAAAAGATCAAGAGGAAGGATGTTATCCTTTAGGTCTGCATAGGTATTTCCATAGATGGAGGATTTAATGGCATCTAAATGGTATATGGTTTGGGATTCTGGACTACTATGAGAAGGATTATATACTTGATCTACCATAAACTCATAACAACCACGCTTCTCTGGTAATTTCAAAAGAGAAGAAATTGTCACCATGGCATCAACCATTTTGTTTTCTGTCCTTGGTATTTTCTTAAATTTGATATTGAAAAAGTATTGCTTGAGATCATCTATCAAATTCTTATAGGGCATCAACTTCTCATCTTTCATTTGATATTCATCATTTACTTGATAAATGACTAGTTGAGAATCCCCATATACTTGTAACTCAGTGATTTTACATTCAATTGCTACTTTGATGTTAATGATTAATCCCTCATACTTTGCCAAATTATTGGTACATGGAAACATTAGTCCATAAGACTTTGGGATGGTGTGCCCTTGGGGTGTAATAAACAATATTCCCCCATGAGATCCTCTTTGTGTATATGATCCATCAAAATATAGTATCCATTGTTGTGTTGTTACCATAAGAATTTCTGCATTAAGAAAATCCATTGTCATAGGATGATCATCTATTAATGGATCTTCGACTAATTTTTCGGTGATCACTTGACCTTTCATGGCCCTCCTTTCCACATACTAAATATCAAACTCACTTAAAAGCATGACCCATTTGTCTAGTCTACTTATTAAAGCAACCTTACTAAGTAGATATTTTTACAGATCAATCTTTGTTATGAGCCTGATTGTGTGAGTCAACATATACTGTCGCAACTATTGGGTAGCAAATACCACCACAAAACAACATTTCTCAATGAAGGTATAATTTATTTCATAGCCATTTAAAGTTCTGCTGATGTAGTAAATGGCTTGCTCCCTTCCTTCATAATCTTCTTGTGCCAACAGTGCTCCTAAAGGAATATTTGTTGTTGCAATGTATAGTATCAAAGGTCTTCCTTCTATAGATGGAATGAGAAGAGGTTGCGACATTAGATATTTCTTTATTTGGTTGAAATTTGTCTCACAACCTTGATCCCATTTGAAAAAAACACTCTTATGCAATAGACGATTAAATGGGTGACTTTTATCTACTAACTAGGAGATAAATCTTTTGATTTATTGTAGCTTGCCTTGTAGTGATGTTAACCGACTGATATTCTCTGGTGGTGGAATTTTCATTATTGCATTTACCTTTGTTGGATCTACTTCAATACCATTTTTTGAGACTATGTATCCTAAGATTTTTTTCGATGTAACTCCAAAAACACAATCTTTTGGATTTAGTCAAACATTGAACTTTTCTAGCCTTGTGAAAATTTTACCTAGGATATCTAGATGTCCTTCTCTAGAATATGACTTAGTTAGAATATCATCCATGTAATACTCCATAAATGTATGCATAATATCATGAAAGATAGTGGTCATTTCTCTTTGATAAGTTGCGCCTACATTCTTCAACCCAAAGGGCACGATGTTCCAAAAAAAAGTTCCCCATGGACATGTGAATGCAATTTTCTCTTGATCTTCTATTGTTATCTTGATTTGGTTGTAGCTGGAGAAACCATCCATTATTGATAACATGACATGCCCTATTGTTAAGTCCACAATGATGTCAATATTAGGCAAGGGTAAATCATCCTTGGGACATGCCTTATTCAGATATATGAAGTCTGTACATATTCTGATACTGTTGTTTGGCTTTGATATAGGGACAATATTTGTTATCCATTTGGCATAATCAATAGACCTGATGAATCTTGCATCTAACAATTTCTTTAACTCAGCCTTTACCATCAAGGCAGTATGTGGATGCATTTTCCTTAATTTTTTTTTATAGGTTTGTATCTAGTAGGTAGAGACAAATGAGGCATTAAAATATTTGGATATGGACTTGGCATATTAGAGTATGACCAAGCAAAGTTAATTCTTCTTTCTTCAAAGAACTTGATAAATTCAAGTCTTTCTTATTCTATCATAGATGCTACCAAAAGTAAACTCTTTGTTTTTTCTTATGTGTCAATGTTTACAAACTCTGTAGGCTCAACAAGAACTGATGATATTTTATGATAATTCTCTAGAAGGGTGTCAAATCTCCCATATTTTAGTGCCTCATAGAGGTTTTCATCATCCGATGCCTTCTTTATTTTTATTTTTTCAAGATCTAATGTTGTCACTGAATGGTTTTTACCATTAGATCTACTATTCATATTTCCATTTTTGCAACTGGAAGATTTGACACCCTCCTTTCGAACCATGTCATTATGGGTAAGTCCACCAAGATGGTTCCCAAAAAGGGGACTTAATTGGACAACATTTTTTCTGAAATCAGGAAATACTGACCTTGGACGTGAAATTGAAGATACTTACACTCAAAATTTTGAGATAGAACAAAAAGAAGGATTCAAGTTCTTTGAGTCTACTTTATAAACTACTAATTTATTTTGAAAATCTTTGAGATTAAGGGGTTCAAATTAGAGACAAACACAAATTGGTGTTTTTTTTGTCAAAAAACTTAACATAGAAACTCTTGTACGACCCTCGTAGGATGAACTTTTTTTTAGTATTTTAAAATCTCTATGGTCAGAAGTTAGCTAATAGTATGTACTTGATGCACGATTTTTCATATAATTTTTTAATGAATATTTTACTTTTTACTAATTTTCGAAGTGGACACTTCCTGAAAAAAAAAATTGGCCGTGCTACCCCTCCAAATTTTGGAAACTAATTGAATTTTTTTTTTTTTTAAAAATATTGTAGAATGGAATCTAGTTTCTAAAAATGTAATTTATTTGAAAATTAGATGAATAGTTAATTTATAATGAAAAAAACACAAAACGTTGTTTTTTGGAAAAAAAGAGAAATACAAACTAAAGAAATTATGGATGAAAAGATTAACATTGTCAGAAAGTGAAAAAAATTACATCATTGGATAGCTAACAAAACCCAACATTACCCATGTGTTCGATATTTTTGATATTGAACCACATGCAATCCTGACGGTGAGCATGAACTCGATTATGTCAAAAATTGTAGAATTTGTAAAAACACGTCTCTGGTCATTGAGAATGCCCTCCAAGCCTTTGGGTTTGTATTCCAAGGCAATTATAAGTTGAAATTTACATATGGAAATTTGCTTTCTTATACTTTAAGCTATATTTCATGTATATAGGTAGGATGTTTGAGAGTGGTTTCAAATCTATAAGAGTTATAATGAAAATTACAGTTTCGAGAAGATTATAAAAAATTTAGACTTAGTCAAATTTCAGTAATCAGCATGTCAAATTTTAGTAATCAGGAGGTCAAATTTTAATAGTCAACAAGTTCTATCATCTTTCTCTCTAACTCTCTCCTTCTCTCTACTCTCTATCTCTCCACTCCCTCTCTCTCCCCCTTCCTCCCTCTCTCCCCTCTCTCTCTTCTAGTTTTTGGAAGATCTCACAAATTTCAAACTTAGTCAAATTTCAATAATCAGGAGGTCAAATTTTAGTAATCAAAAAATTGTCTTATTTATCCCTTACACTCTAGACCTCTCTCTCACTAACTCTATCCTTTTTTTGACTCTCTCCCTTGATCTCAAGAACTCTCTCTCTATCTCTCTCCTTTACCCTCTAAGTCTCCCTACCTCACCTCTCTCTCCCTCCCTTCGTCCTTCCCTATCTACTTATCTCCCTCTCTCTCTCTACCTACCTACCAATCCCTCCATCACGCCCTACCACTCTCTCTATTTCTCTCTAGCTAACCTCTCTATCCCTCCATACTTATCTCTCCCTCTCTTTTTCCTTATCTACTCTCTATCTCCCAATCACTCTCTACCTACCTCTACATCCATCAAACCTTACCACTCTATCTACACCTCTCTATCTCACCTTTCTCTCCCTTCCTACCTCTCACTTCCTCCCTCATTCCCTCTCTACTCCTCTCTATCTTGCCTCTATCTCTACCTCTCCTTCCATCTCTACTTATCTTTGTATCCTCTATCTCTCTCTCTACCTACCACTCCTTCCATCACTCTTTATTTCTCTCTATCTCACCTCTCTCTCCCTCTCTCCCTCCTTCTCTACTTATCTATATCTCCCCTCTCCCTCTCTACTTATCTCTCCATCCATCACAACCTACCACTCTCTCTCTATTACTCTATATCTCACCTCCCACACTCTTCATCCATACCTCTCCCTCTCCTTCCCTCCCTACTCTCTACCTCCCTAATCCTTCTCTACCTACCTCTCCATCCATCAGTCCCTAACACTCTCTCTACAAATCTCTATCTTTCTTCTCCCCCTCCCTCCCTCCTTCATTCCCTCTCTACTTATATATCCCTACCTCTCCTTCCCTCTCTAATTATCTTTATCTCACCTATCCCTCTCTCTCACTAGATGTATCCATCCATACCTTTTCCCCTATCTAATCTCTATCTCTCGTCTCCCTCCCTCTAGCTCTCTCTCTCTCTCACTCATCCCTTACCCTCTTTCTCTCTCACTCTCTCCTTTTTATCTCACCATTCTCTCTTTCCCTCTTTGTAACTCTCGACTCTATATGTCACCATTCTCTCTCCACATATATTTATCTCACCTATCCCTCTTTACCTCTCCCTTCCTCCCCTCTCTCACCTACCCTCCCTCCTTCCCTCTATCTGACCTATCCCTCTCTACCGAAATATCCCTCCATCACTCCCTACCACACTTTCTCTATTTCTCTCTATATCACCTCTCTCTCACCTCCCTCTCCCCCCTCCATTCCTCTCCCTCTCCTTTCCTCTCTACCTACCTCTCCATCCATCACTCCCTGCCACTCTCTCTACACCTCTCTATCTTGATTCTCTCCCTCCCTTATTCTCTCTCTAATTCTCTCTACCTCTTTGTCTCTCTCTAATTATCTTTATCTTACCTAGAACTCTCTCTCACTAGATGTCTCTCTTCCTACCTTTTCCCCTATCTACTCTTTATCTCTCCTCTCCCTCCCTCTACCTTTGTCTCTCTCACTCCTCCCTCACCCTCTTACTCTCTTACTCTCTCCTCTCTATCTCGCCATTCTCTCTTTCCCTCTCTATAACTCTCTCCTTATCTATATGTCACCATTATCTCCCTACTTATCTTTATCTCACATATCCCTCTTTACCTCTCCCTTCCTCCCCTCTCTCACCCACCCTCCCTCCTTCCCTCTATCTCTATCTCTCTCTACTTATCTCTATCTCACCTATCCCTCTCTACTTGCATATCCCTCTATCACTCCCTACCACACTCTCTTTATTGCTCTCTATCTCACCTCTCTCTTACCCCCCTCTCTCTTCCTCCGTCTATCCTTCCTTATCTACTATTTATCTTTCATGTCTCTCTACCTATCCTTGCCTCTCTACTTATCATTATCTCCTCTTTTCCCTCCCAACCTCTCTCTCTCTCTCTCTCTCTCCCCAATACCTCCCTCCCCCTATTTCTCTCTCCCCCTATGAGGGTTGACGGTGTAAGGTTTAGTGTTTAATGTATAGGGTTGAGGTTATCAACTTAAGTGTATAGGGAATAGGGTTTAGGTTTTAGGATATTAGATATAAAGTTGAGGGTATAGGGTATAGGGTATAGGGATGAGGGATGAGGGTTTAGGGTTTAAGGTATAGGGTTGAGGGTTGAGGGATAGTATTTAGGGTTGAGGGTATAAGGTTAATTGTATAGGCTATATGGATTATAGTTTAGGATATTGGATAAATAGTTGAGGGTATTAGGTTGAGCATATTAGGTTTCGGGTTGATAGTTTAGGTTTTAGGATTTATGTACAAGTTTCAAGGTTGAGGGTTGAGGTATAATGTTCAAGGTTGAGGGTACAAGGATAAGTGTATAGGGTATATGGATTAGCTTTTAGGGTGTAGGGTTAATGTTTGATAGTGTAGGGTTTTATGTTTAAGTATAGGGTTGAGGGATAATGTTTATGGTTTAGGGTATAAGGTTGAGGGTGTAGGGTAAAGAGATGAGATTTGATGGTGTAGGGTTTAGGGTTTAAGGTATACAATTGAGGTTTGAGGGTATAGGGCTAAGTGTCTAGGGTATAGGGATTATGGTTTAGAATAATGGGTATATGGTTGAGGGTATAGGGCTAAGTGTATAGGGTATAGGGATTAGGCTTTAGAAAAATGGGTATAGGGTTGAGGGTATTGGGTTTAGGATTGAGGTTTAGGGTTTATGGTTTAGTGTTTAGTGTAAAAGGTTGAATGCAGGGTTTAGGGTTTAGGTATAGTGTTTGGGGATGATGTTCAGGGCTTAGGTTATAATGTTGAGGGTATAGGGTATAAGGATGAGGGTTGAAGGTGTAGGGTTGAGTTATAGTCTTCAAGGTTGGGGGTATAGGGTTAAGTGTATAGGGTATAGGGATTAGGGTTTAGGATATTGGGTTTAGGGTTGAGGTTTTAAGGTTCAAGGTTTAGGGTACAAGGTTTAATGTAGGATTTAGTTTTTAATTATAGGGTTAAGGGTATATGGTATAGGGATGAGGATTGAGGGTGTAGGGTTTATGCTTTAAGGTATAGGGTTGAAGGTATAAGGTTAAGTATATAGGGTATAGGGATTAGGCTTTAGAATAATGGGTATAGGGTTGAGGGTATTGGGTTTAGGATTGAGGTTTAGGGTTTAGGGTTTAGTGTACACAAGGTTGAATGCAAGGTTTAAGGTTTAGGTACAGGGTTGGGGGATGATGTTCAGGGCTTAGGTTATAAGGTTCAGGGTATAGGGTATAAGGATGAGGGTTGAAGGTGTAGGGTTGAGTAATAGTGTTCAAGGTTGGGGTAAATAGTTAAGTGTATAGGGTATAGCGATTAGGGTTTAGGATATTGGGTTTCGGGTTGAGGGTTTAGGGTTCAAGGTTTAGGGTGCAAGGTTTAATGTAGGATTTAGTGCTTAATTATAGGGTTAAGGGTTCGGGGATAATGTTTAGGGTTGAGGGTATATGGTATAGGGATGAGGATTGAGGATGTAGGTTTTATGTTTTAAGGTATAGGGTTGAAGGTATAAGGTTAAGTATATAGGGTATAGGGATTAGGGTTTAAGATATTAGGTATAGGGTTCAGGGTATTGGGTTGAATATTTAAATTTAAGTTTATAGGGTATAGGGATTAGAGTTTAGGGGAGACAAAGAGAGAGAGAGACCTAAGAGAGGGTGAAACTAGCAACTATATTGCAAATTTCACTAAACTAGCAAGCTAGTGAGGCCATCGGCTTGCCAATTCAATGAAATTGGTAACCAAAATTACCTTTTTTGAAAAAATGGGTCCCAGAAATCGGGTCTCCCGGTGATTTACATCATTGAGAGACCCCATTTCCTAGACCCATTTTCTTCAAAACATTCCACTACATTACCAATTTAACCGAATTGGCAAGCCAATGGGCCCACTAGCTTGGCAATTTAGTCAAATTAGTAAACTAGCTTGCCCTATTTGAAAAAATGGATCCAAGAAATGGGGTCTCCTAGTGATTTAGATCATGCGGATCCCATTTCTTGGACCCATTTTTCAAAATAGGTTACTACATTATTGATTTCACAGAATTGCCAAGCCAATTGGCCTACTAGCTTGGCAATTCAGTGAAATTGGCAACCTAACTTGCCTGCTCAAAAAAATGGGTCAAAGAAATAGGGTCTCCCAGTGATTTACATCACTAGGAGACCCCATTTTTTCAAAGAGGCCACTACATTGCCAATTTCACCAAATTGCCAAGCTAGTGGGCCCACTAGCTTGGTAATTCAATGAAATTGGCAACCTAACTTGCTTGTTTGAAAAAATGGGTCCAAGAAATGGGGTCTCTTGGTGATTTACATCACCGAGAGACCCGATTTATTGAAATCACCAGGAGACCCCATTTCTTGGACCCATTTTTTCAAATAGGCCACTACATTTCCAATTTCATTTAATTGGCAAGCCAGTGGGCCCACTAGCTTACCAATTTGGTGAAATTGGCAACCTAACTTTTCTTGTTTGAAAAAATGGGTCTGAGAAATGGGGTCTCTCGATGATTTAAATCACTGAATTGGCAAGCCCGTGGGCCTAGTAGCTTGGAAATTGGGTAAAATTGGCAACCTAACTTGCCTATTTGTAAAAATGGGTCCAAGAAATGGGGTCTCCCAGTGATTTACATCACCGAGAGACCCTATTTCTTGGAACCATTTTTTCACATAGGCCACTACATTTCCAATTTCACTAAAATATCAAGCTAGTGGGCCCAATAGCTTGCTAATTTGGTGAAATTAACAACCTAACTTGTCCTATTTGAAAAAAAGGGTCCAAGAAATGGGGTATCCTAGTGATTTACAGTCCACTACATTGCCAATTTCACTAAATTAATAAGCCAGTGGGCCCACTAACTTGACAATTCGGTGAAACTGGCAACCTAACATGCCTATTGTAAAAATTGTGTCCAAGAAATGGGTCTCCCAGTGATTTACATCACCAGGAGACCCCAATTCTTGGACCCATTTTTTCAAACAAGCCACTACATTTCCAATTTCATTGAATTGGCAAGCCAATGGGCCCACTAGTTTGCCAATTTGGTGAAATTGAAAACCTAACTTGCCTTGTTTGAAAAAATGGGGTCTTCTAGTGATTTACATCACTGGGAGACCCCATTTCCTAGACCCATTTTTCCAAACAAGACACTACATTCCCAATTTCACCAAATTGGTAAGCCAGTGGGCTGAATAGCTTGGTAATTTGGTGAAATTAGCAACCTAACTTGTCTATTTGAAAAAAATGGATCCTATAAATGGTGTCTCTTGGTGATTGTAAATCACCAAGAGACCCCATTTCTAGGACCCATTTTTTCAAATAGGCCACTACATTCCCAATTTCACGAAATTTGAAAGCTAGGGTAGAGGGTAGAGGGTTAAGGATAGAGGGGAAAGAGATAGGAGTGAGTGAGTGAGTGGGAGAGATAATTGAGAGAGGGAGAGGGGGTAGGAGGGAGATATTTGAAAGAAAGAGAGAGAGGGAGGGAGTGGGAGAGAGATAGAGGGTAGAGGGTTTGAGGGTTTATGGTTTATGGTTAAGGGTAGAGGGTAGAGGATTAAGGGTTTAAAGGTAAAGGGTAGAGGGTAGATGATAGAGTGAGTGAATGAGAAAAATAATTGAGAGAGGGAGAGGGGGTAGGAGAGAGACACTTGAGAGAGAGAGTGAGGGAGTGGGAGAGAGATAGAGGGTTTAAGGATTTAAGGGTTAAGTGTTTAGGGTTTACGGTTAAGGGTAGAGGGGAGAGATATAGAGGGACTAACTAAGACAAATACTTGGGAGAGGGATAGGGGGTGGGAGGGAGGGGTTGAATGAGAGAGATTGAGGGAGGGAGTGGCAGAGATATAGAGGGAGGGTTAAGGGTAGAGGGTAGAGATTTTAAGGGTTAAGGATTAAGGGTAGAGAGTTAAGGTTTTAAGGATTTAGGGTTTAAGGGTTAAGGGTAGAGGGGAGAGAGATAGAGGGAGTGAGTGAGTGAGAGAGACCTGAGAGAGGGAGAGGGGGTAGGAGGGAGAGACTTGAGAGAGATATATGGAGGGAGTGGGATAAATATAGAGGGAGGGAAAGTTAAGGGTAGAGGGTAGATGGTTTAAGGGTTTAGGGTTTAGGCGTAAGGGTAGAAGGGAGAGATATAGATGGAGTGACTGAGAGAGAGAGACCAAAGAGAGGGAGATGGGTTAGGATGGAGAGGGTTGAGAGAGATAGAGGGAGGGAGGGAGTGGAAGAGAGATAAAGGGAGGGAGGGTTAAGGGTATAGGGTATAGGGTCTAGGTTTAAGGCAGGCTTAGGGTTTAGGCCATGGGTAGAATGTCAAGGGTTTGTCATACATATCATGGGTTAAGGGCAGAGGAGTAGAGATAGAAGGAGTGAGGACAGAGAGAGACATAACAGAGGAGACACGTGAGGGAGAGACTTGAGAGAGAGAGAGGGAGGGAGTGGGAGAGAGATAGAGGGAAGGAGGGTTAAGGGTAGAGGATAGAGGGTTTAAGGGTTTAGTGTGTAAGGGTTAAGGGTTTAGGGTTTAGGTTTAAGGGTAGAGGGTATAGATATAGAGGTATTTAATAAGAGAGAGATACCTAAGATATCGAGAGGGGATATGAGGGAGAGATTTGAGACAAAGGGAGAGAGGGAGTAAGAGAGAGATAGAGGGTAGAGGGTTAATGGTAGAGGGTAGAGGGTTTAAGGTTTAAGGGTTAAGGGTAGAGGGGAGAGAGATAGGAGTGAGTTAGATAGAGAGACTTGAGAGAAGGAGAGGGGTAGAAGTGAGAGACTTGAGAGAAAGAGAGGGAGGGGAGATATAGAGACTCCCCCTCACAACCCCCCTCTCTCTCAAGAATCTCCCTCCTACCCCATAACCCTCTCAGGCCTCTCTCACTCACTCACTTCCTCTATCTCTCCCCTCTACCCTTAACCATAAAACCTTAACCCTAAACCCTAAAAAATTATCCCTTAAAACCTACACCCTTAAACCCTCTTCCATCTACCCTTAACCCTCTACCCTCTATTTTTCTCCCACTCACTTGCTCCCTATCTCTCTCTGAAGTCTCTCCCTCCTACCCCCTCTCCCTCTCTCACATCTCTCTCCCATTCCCTCCCTCCTTCTCTCTCACTCACTCCATCTATTTCTCTCCCCTCTATCCTAAACCCTAAATCCTTAACCCTTAAACCCTAAACCCTTAAACACTCTACCCTCTACCCTTAGCCCTCTACCCTATATCTCTCTCCCACTCCATCTCCCTCTCTCTCTCTCAAGTCTCTCACTCCTACCCCCTCTCCCTCTCTTAGGTTTCTCTCTCTCACTCACTCCCTCTATCCATTTACCCTCTACCATTAACCCTAAATCCTTAACCCTTAAAACCTCTACCCTCTATTTGTCTCAAAATCCCTCCCTACCTCCCTCTCTCTCAAGTCTCTCCCTCCTACCCCCTCACTCACTGAATCACTCCTTCTATCTATCTCCCCTCTACCCTAAACCCTCTACCCTCTAACCTCTACACTCTGCCCTTAACTCTACCCTTTATCTATCCCCCACTCCCTCCCTCTATCTCTCCTCTCTTCCCTTAACCCTAAACCCTTAAAACCTATACCTTATATGCTCTATCTCTCTCCCACTCCCTCTCTCTCTCTCACAAATATCTCCCTCATACCCCCTCTCCATCTCCTATTCACTCCCTCTATCTCTCACCCCTCTAACATTAACCCTAAACCATAAGCCCTTAACCCTTAACCCTTGAAAACTAAACCCTTAAACCATCTACCATCTACCCTTAACTATCCCTCCCTCTATCTCTCCTCCACTCCCTCCCTCTCTCTCTATAAAGTCTCTCCCTCTTATCCCCTCTCCCTCTCTCAAGTCTCCCTCTCTCTCACTCCCTCTATCTCTCTCCCACTCCTTTCCTCCCTCTTTCTCTCTCAAGCCTCTCCCTCTTATCCCCTCTCCCTCTCTCATCTCTCCCTCTCTCCTCCCTTAAGCCCAAACCCTAAACCCCAAACCATCTACCTCTATACTTAACCCCACCTCCCTCACCTCTCTCCCACTCTCTTCTCTCTCTCACCTCCCACCTCCTCCTGGTCAGCTCTCCACTCACCCCTCTATCTCTCTCCCCTCTACTCTAAATCCTCTACCCTATACCCTAAACTCTTCAACCCTTAACCCTCTACCCTTAACCCTTGCAAACATGGAAAATGTACAAGCTCGTCTTGGCACACCTGATCCCAATTACTAACAATGTTTCCTCTTAAATCACATTCTCAGCATTTCATCACATTCTATCTCTTAATCTAATGAATCATTATTCATTTAATTAAGTCATTCTCACCTCCTTTGATTAAATTAAGTAGTTTAATTTAATTAACCCTACATTGTTGTTTAATTAAATAAATCATTTTATTTAATTAAAATCTCAAAAGTCCTCCTATTAAATTAAATAAATTAAACCTTATTTGATTTAATCTAACACATTCCTTCTTTATTAAATAAATCAAATCATTTATTTAATGAATCATTTCCTCTCAATTTCTGACTTAAATCAATTCATAAATCTAAGTCTAAATTGTCACATCACCTAATTCTTCATTAAATTAATCAAATCCATGATTAACTTAATCCTTCTCACTAAAATCCTCTAGAGAATGCAACTTGCACAATATATCGATTACTTTGATTTATTAATTCTCCTATTTTCCCTCACAAAGCATCAAAAAGGGAATATTCCTCTTTTGAATTCAAAAAGTCCAAGTGGACTTGGTCCTTCCAACAAGGCATTGAAATCCTCTTACATGTCCTTGACCTTGAGCCAAGTGACATTAATTTCATTCCTTTTCCCTCTTCAACATGTCATTTCTCAAGTTTGAAATGCCACCTAATTGCATTTATTGGCACATTGGCCAAAACTTGCACATTCCTCATCCAATCACATTTGGACAAGTGGCACAATGCCATCAGACTATCTTTTGTCCCACATTGCTTGTTTCCACTATCTCTTCCAAGATTTGAATTTATAAATTGGAGACTCTTCTCCTCAATCTTCATCCACAACTCATATGCAAAGTTACACTCTCCACATTGAGAGCTAATTTTGCCAATTTCATCCAATCATCCACCATATTTGAGATTTTGCAACAAGGTTATGCTCAAATCTCTTTGGAGATTTTACCATTTCTCTCATTTAATCAAACATTGAAATTAGGAATTGGGAAGGTTCTAATTGCAATATACCATTGGCACCAATTCCCCCATGGAATCAACATGCTATTTGCTTAATTAAGATTTACATAAGTTTTCATTTCTCATTGTGTTCTTCATTTCCTAATATAAGTTTTAGATAGATAGATTTCATGGGGAATCTATCATGCTTGTTTCAATGTATTTGTTCTAACATACTAATCATGTTTGTTTTTCATGTGCATTTGCAGGTTTAGGGGTTCACATTTTTGGCACTAAAAGGAGGGCAACAAGTTGAAAAATCAAATCATGTTTTCAAATTCCGCGATTTCTAATTTTTTTGTTGCAGACATAGGGAAACTAGCCTGCGCGGTGCCATATTGCACCGCCCTCAGTTCCACGGCGTAATATCCTACTGCTTTTAGTTCTACGGCTCCCTATCGACCTGTGGTTACATTGTCCAAACTACGTCGCAGGAATTCCTACCTGACTATTTTTAAATTTCTTAACCTTGCCGCGCAGGTCCTAACTCCGCTGCCTTAACCACCGTGGCTCTATTTTGAACCGCTTTTTCTCCAAACTCCACCGCGCCACTATTCCCACCTATAAATTTTAAATTTCTAAAGGAGGCTGCTTCTAAACTGCATCGTGGACCTCTGTCTCGTCACTTTTGTGCTCTTTGTCTATGCAGAGCGCTTCCCAAAGACACCCACGCGGCCCTATATAGCACCACCTGTCTTCCAAACTCCAGCGCTTCTCCAAAGTTCGTCGTATTTCCAAACTACACCGCGGGAAGATAGTAAATTTAAATTAACATGTACTTTCTAAGTTCATGAATTTTTTTTAACCTTTCAATTTAATTTCCTATCTTTATAGCTCTCTGTTTTAGTGTCATTTTGCAGGTTGGAGCAAAGGAAGGAGTCATTATGACATCATGTTTAAAAAACCAAAGTGTTTCTAAACACTAAAAGTGTTCTTTAACACTTCTTGAGAAAATTTGTTAAAACCTTTGGCCTTAGGAAAGCTAATTTTACTTTGGGCTTGAAAAAAAAAATGTTCAAATTTTCTTTTATATCATGTTCATTTTGTGCAAAGTGTTTCTAAACACTTAAATGTTCTTCAACACTTTTTAAGGAACTTGTTAAAATCTTTGACCTTAGAATACTAAATTTTCATTGGGATCTAAAAAGAACAAGCAAACTTTGTTTCTTTTTTTAAGTTGCCAAGGGGCTAAAAAGAATTTTAGGCAAATACACTGGAGTTGGTTTGAAAGGTAATAATTGAACAAGGCAATTTCACACTTCATTTGGTGCTTTTAAAAAAGAATTCATCATTGCTTTGAAGGTTAAAATGAACAAGTGTCTTTTATGTTTTGCAAACTTTTTTACAAATTAACATCATTAAAATGCGTATGCGCTTCTCTCACGCTTTATAGCGATCTTGAGAATCAAAATCATTTTTGTGATATTAATTTGTCAAAAAGATTGCCTCCACATTTCAATTTGGGCACTTAAAATTGAACAAAGCATGTGAGTTTGAGCATGATATATTGCGGAGGTTCTCCCCTTTTTTTTTCAACGAAGGCTGTGTGAACAACGGGATATGTTAGCTCGCTTTTGTTTATCTTAGAGGGCCTGCCTTGTGTGAAAAAGTAATCAGCCAAGGCAATGAGCAAACTGGGAACATGCTAAAGCCAAGCTACTTCCAAGCGGTATATAAGTGTGGATATTGGAACAAAGGCCAATATCACGAGGATTATTCCGATGAGATGGACAACAATGGACTCTCGCCGATGTTGGATAATCCCCCACGAATGAAATGCCTGAATTAGAACTCCTTGTTTAGAAAAAGGCCAAAACCTTGTCTATCTTGTTGGTGCAAAAGGTCATGTCCTTTGAAGCCGCCCCACATTATACATGTGGTCTTGTTGTGGAAATGGAAAGTATGCCATGGAAGATTCATGGGTACTAATGCTTGGCTAACCCGAATAAGTGAGTGTCGTGGAGGGGAGTTAGTGTGGTCAAGCATTTAGCCATTCACACAAGATATGCACAGCTGGATTTATCCAAGTGGGAACCCAACAAGATATATCCTCATTAACCTAAGAGTGTAAAAGTGCTTGGAAAGAACACATTGCTTGATCTTGAAAACATTTGAAAAATGAACATACACAAAAACCTTGAAATTTCAGACATGTTGTGGGAAACAAATACCTATTGATGAACTTGCCCACTCTTGCTTTCCCTAGGAATCACATTCCTAGAGGTTTCTAAGTGTACAAGTTCTACCATCATTTGTTTCCAATAAGGATAAATATAAGGAAACTTTTGCCCTATTTTCCTCAATTTCCACACAAAGGACCTTGTGGGATGAGAAGGCGAATGGGACACTAGACATATAGTTTGAAAACCTAAGCAAGCAAGTGTCTTGGATAAAAAGAACCTCATCTAACCAAGATAAAGAGACAAATTGAATTACATATGTGTTGTTGACAATGATTTCCTGCAAGATTAAAATCCCAAAGCCAAAGTTCAAAAAAGTGAGTCTAAAAATCTGTGAGCAACGTCTTGAGATGCTCCTTGAAGTAAGGGAGAGACTTGTATACAACTTCTACAAAAAAGCCTCATGGAACAATCTCGCATTGTATGCATTTTATTTCGAACAAAATCCCAAACTTTTTCAAAGGTTTGCATTTCTCCCATAGGAAGTCTAGCATGTTCTTCAATATCGAGGTTTGGTAGAAAGAGTCACATCTAGGTTAAGGTTCAAGATCAAAGTTGTCATTCCCATTCATTCCTCCATCAAATCAAGTCTCATTTCATCATCAAACCTTTTGAGAAACTCTAGAATCAATCATCACGCTAAACTTTGAAGGCTAAATCAACATCATCATATCTTGGCTTAAACACACTTAGCCAACATAGTCTTAAACCTTTGGATAAATTTTCTTTGAGATAACACAACTTCTTAAAGTCTATTAGTTCTCAAACACATTGGCATAACTCACTTTTTCAATTCATCCATTTGTGCAAGTTCCCTTAGGATAACACAACTTCCTAGGGAAAACAACTTCACAACAATCTTGTTTGACTTAACGCATCTAGTCAAATTATCACAATCAATCAAATCAAGAGCCCTTACAAAGTTTAGCATACCTTCAAAATTTCTCCAAAGGTTTCACTCACTCATCCTATCCATTTAACCCATCACCATTATCACCATCTTTGATCTTTTAGCTTCCCTAGTTCTTCTCTTTTGGACCTAAAGGATTAGGATCAAACAAATCCCTATTTTTTATGGTCCAAACAAGATTTCAACACAAGGAGGACATGGAGAATATCAGAGAAATATCAGCTTCTATGGACATGAGTCATCTAAACACTGAAGTGAACCTAGCAGGATCAAGCAATCCCCCAAGCAACTCTCCCTAATCATCACAAAATCCTCAAGAGGAGATTCATCAAGAGGACAACACAAATGAAGACATGGGGATGACACCAAATGAAATCATGGAAATGGTTCAAAATCTAGAGAACCACAAAAATTTTAGTGCTATGTTCAAATACCCAAATACGATAGCAAGAGGAGGGGTCATGCCTCCTCCCGACCTTAACACAAGCACTAGTATATATGCATCCCCATTGTCAAACATCAATCAAGAAGTACCTTGCACCACATCAGTCATCACATCAACCTCCCTGAATGTGAACAAGGGGAGTACCATGTTCCAGGAATTGCAAAAATTCCGCCTTGTGGCTAATAAAGAAGCAATCATCACCCCCACACCGGCTACATCTATTCCATAAAACCCATCTCACCCTTATGTCCCACTCACATTTCATAATCCCATTGGTTCATCCTCATTTCACGCCACACCAGCCTATCAATTGAACATACCAACTCCCCCACCACATGAGGAAGTTGGCTTGTTTGGAATGACATAAGCTATCAATACTTTCTCTTTCAAAAGTGGTGCATCATCCCTTCCCCCACTTCCTTTTGCATCCGTATCACCTCTTGGAATAGGTCTTCCACCTTTACCCATCAAAAATTTTTCCAATCCAAGCAATTCAACCACCACTTTGAACCCACTTCTTTTGCCCATATCCTCACAACAAATTGCAACTATTCCTATCACCATGGTTAATGCATCTATTGGTCCTCAAATCTCCCAAAGCATGCCTCCTCAAGGACCAATCGTCTCAAACACCCCTCTGAGAACCCAAATCACAATAACCACCACAGTCCCTCCACCTGCCATGATAGTTGGCATGATTCCTGCTCCACCACCAATCCCACAAAAAGCCAACACAACAAATTCATTCACCACTCTAATCCAAACTCTCCAAAAATCCAACCAACAAAGAGTACTATAGAAAAAGCATCAAGTCCAAGCCCAAGTGCAAGTGCAAGCTCAAGCTCAAGCGCAATCTCAAGCCCAAGCTCGAGCCCAAGCCCAAGCCCAAGCACAAGCCTGATCTCAAGCCCAACAACAAGCACAAGCTCAATACCAAGCGCAATTGCAAGTGATCCACCTACAAGCCTACCAACAAGCCCTGCAAGACTTTCAAGCACAACACCAAGCTAAACAACAAGCTCTATTGGCACAACACCAGCTTGACCAACAACAAGCTTTATTGGCACAACAATAGCTCGGCCAACAACAAGCATTGTTGGCACAACAATAGCTAGACCAACAACAAGCGTTACTAGCTCAACAATAGATTGACCAACAATAGGCTTCATGGGAACAACAACAGATGGACCAACAACAAGTGCTATTGGAACAACAATAGCAAGATCAACAGCAGGCGTTGTTGGCACAAATGCAAGCTTACCAACAAGCCTAAAACACACAACCAAGCTTGTAGCAAACGTCGACCAGTACTCTCCCCACCCATCAATCACCTCTAGCACCTCACCACTCATTCATCCGACCTCCCAATCCAAGCAAGGATGTCGCAACATAGATCAAATTTCTCTCACAACAAGTGTTGGACCTACAAGAAGGAAAAACCATAAGGACACCAAGCAACTTGTGCCCCTATCCATTCGATAGAAGTCTCACCATGGTACCATTCCCAAAGGGATTTGAGATCCCTAAATTTGATAAATACAATGGAATGGCCAGCCCTGAAAACCACGTCAGGGAATTTCAGGTGCACTGCATGGAAGTCACATATGATGACACGTATCTAATGTGGCTCTTCCCCCAAAGCTTGACTTGTCCAGCTATGGAATGGTTTTCTTGCCTACCCACGAGCATTAAAACATTTGAGGAAATAGTGGAGGCTTTCCTTAAAAATTATGCTTTTAATATGGGTGCGGATGTCAGTTTAGAAGAACTATCTGCACTCAAACAAAGAAAAGGAGAGCTATTCACATCCTTCTTGCAAAGATGGCGATCCAAGGCCAATCAGAGCAAGTGGACCATGCTAGAGGAACAACAAGTTTGCACCATGATAGCCAATCTAGATGAAAAATTGGTGTTCTACCTAAAAATGCAGTGCATCACATCTTACGATTAACTAATTCCAAAGGTGCTCAACATCGAAAGAGCCCTTACTGCACAAGGAGTCACACCAACATTCACTCCACCACAGGATAACCATCTGTCTAACAGCTACAATGATAAACCTTCAACATGGTCGAGGAATAAAAATATCATGAATGACGGTGTGGTCGATGCAAAGGTGGTCATTAGTGCCCCTAAACAGAACATCCTGAATCATCAACTGCAAAATCATAATCGCAACAATGTGCAAACTAATGCGGTAGTAGCACAGTCACAACCACCTTCCACCAATCAAGTCAACAATGTGGGTAATCAAGGAGGACCACCTCCCCACAATAAGTTTCTCCCCAAGAGGAAGTTCACAGCCCTTGGCAAATCAATTGAGTCTGTCATGAAGAAACTAGTCAAAGAGAACCTAATCTAAATCTCTAAGTCCAAGCAATACATGGAGCCCATGACCAAATCACCATGGTGCAATGAGAATCTCCTATGTGACTTTCACAAAGTCAGAGGACACACCACCACCAACTACATGAGACTCAAAAATATCATTCAAGATCTCATTCAGGATAAGGTCATCAACATTGAGCAGCCGACCGGAAACCAAGACCTGAAAATCTACACGAATCCGATGCCGAATCATAACCAAGGGAATAATAAGGGTAAACAAAAGTATGCCAGTGCTAATCTAGTATATGAGGAGATAGTAGGATGTGTCGATGAGATGGTCATCATCATAAATATCAAGGGAGCCAATAATGACTATGGAGTCACCACACGAGGCGGAAAGGTTACCATTGCTGGGGCACCTACTAAGACCCCCATTACCAACACAAAGGCCATCCCTTATAATTACAATTTAATTGACCAGCTGAAAAGAACACCCGCACAAATCTCCATCATTGAACTACTAAAAATCTCTACCGCCCATAGACAGATCCTAGATGAATCACTAGTTGCGTCTATTGTTGTTGCAACCCTTGACATAGAGCAATTTCAGGCTATGGTGGGTAACATCGTTACCCCAAATCCCATCACATTTTCGGTTCAAGACTTCCCTTCGCAACCATCTCATAATCGTGCACTCCACCTCCAAGTCCTAATCCACAAAAAGAAATTCAAACGGGTCCTGGTAGATGGAGGTGCAAGCCTTAATATTTGTTCTCTGAAATTTATAAAGAAATTGGGATTCGCTGAGGATTCCATCAATAAGAACAAAAGCATCACCATAAGAGCTTATGATGACTAGGAAAGAGTGTCTCAAGGCACTATGAAGATCCCCATCCAAGTGGTGCCAGCAACCATGGAAACCACCTGTCAGGTCCTTCACCTCGACTTACCATACAACATCCTCCTGGGATGCCCATGGATACATGGAATGAAGGCAATGGCCTCAACCTATCACCAGTGCATTAAGTTCTCATATCAAAATGAGGAGGTTACAATACATGGGGATCATGAACCTTTCACCTATTGCAAAAACTTGGAAGCCAAGTTTTACAAGATCCCTCAAGTACCTAAAAATGATGAAGGACCATCCACTTCATACATAGACCCAACTAATCTCGCCTCCACTTTTGTGACAGAGACACCCGCCATCCCCAACATATCTGAGATCAAAAACATGATACAAGACAATGGATGTGGTGATTATAGAATGAAGAGAAATGTTTTTGTTGTAGGAGAGTTACCTCAATCTCCTAGGTCACATGAGCAACCACAATTGATTCAAACACATGTTCACACTAGAACGGAACCCTCTAGATTCCACCATTGGGGGGATCTTAGTTAGGAGAATGTAGATGAGGAGGACATCACAAACACTCTATACCAAGATGAAAGACCCACTCCCACCCTACCCATGGAGGAAAAAAATAGAGGGTTACAAATGATGTTCGGCATGGGCTATAATAGGAATGAAAGCCTAGGAATAAATAGTGATGGACGGTTGGAGCCCATCATTGTGGAAAGAAGAACGTGAAGCATTGGCCTTGGGTATACTCCTTTGAGTATAACCATATGTGCCAGAGGTACTCCTAGAAGAGTAGTCTGGTCCTCTCCTCGGGTAACAATAGCCACTCCTAGACCACCCGTTTGCTTAGGTATCCCGCTCGATAATTACACCTTTGATGTCACTAATGTTCCTAGTAATGATGATGATGATACTATAGCGAGTCTCCCTAGGATTTTCAAGGATTCCACTTTTCTCATGATTAGTGCCTCACCCACTGAGTCAAACCAACCAACCCACCAAATCACCTTAGTGCACCCCCAACTCATCGATCATGACCAACGGGGACCACCAATTCTAGACTCGTTCAAAAACAATGAGGCCCTCTCGGAATTCATGGGACTAAGGGATACAGTTCTATATGGAGATCACAAGGCTGGATTCAACATCACACTAGACACATAAGCATACTATGGGGAGACAATTGAGTCCTTCAGTCGCAAAAGAAAAAGATCAAGAATAAGCTCGGAGTTATTGAGTGAAAACCACACTATGACACTCTCTAACTATAAAACAATAAAAATAAAGGATGCATGCAATGGAAAAAACCTCTCTGAGGCATTGAAGGATGAAGGGTTCAATCTCCCCCCTACTGCTCTACATCAGGAGAAATCAGTAGTATTGGCAAAATAGTGCAACCCGGTCAATTTAGGAACAGAACCACAAATTACCTTCTATGCAAAATCCCTCCTAGTAGAAAAATAGGAACTATTGGCAGCATTCCTAAAGGAGAGAAAGGTAAATTTTGCATGGACCTATGCAGACATGCCAGGCTTGGACCCTGAAGTAGTAGTTCATCATTTGGCCATTTACCCCGGAGCAAAACCAGTCAGACAAAAGCTAAGGAAGATGCACCTACATATAGCCTTGCTTGTAAATATTGAGCTGCAAAAACTTTTGGATGTTGGCTTCACACGCCCGATCGACTATCCAGAATGGGTATCAAATCTCGTACTGGTCTCAAAACCAAAAGGGGGCATCCACATCTGCACTGATTTTAGAGACCTAAACAAAGCATGTCCCAAGGATGACTTTCCACTACCCAACATTGACATGATACTGGATATGACGGCTAGACATGAGATGCTTTCCCTAATGGATGGCTTCTCGGGGTACAATCAGATAATGATCGAAAAAGAAGACCAACACAAGACAACATTCACATGTCCTTGGGGCACCTACTACTAGAACGTAATACCATTTGGGTTGAAAAATATAGGAGCTACATACCAAAGAGCCATGACATTAATCTTCCATGACATGATCCATAAAATAGTCGAAGATTATGTAGATGACATACTAGCTAAATCAAAGAAGAGACAAGACCATATAGCAACTCTAAGTGCTATCTTTGATAGGCTCGAACAATATAAGGGTAGACTCAACCCGAAGAAGTGTGTCTTTGGGGTACAATTAGGAAAGCTGCTAGGATACATAGTTTCAATGAGAGGAATAAAGGTGGACCCTACAAAGGTAAAAGCAATCCTTGAAATGGAAGCACCAAGAATGTTAAAACAACTAAGAGGATTGCAAGGTAGACTCTAGTCCATCCAGAGATTCATAGCACAATTGGTAGATAAATAGATTGCCTATTCACACCTACTTCACAAGGGAGTAGCTTTTAGATGGGACGACAAATGTGAGCAAGCATTCAGCAAAATAAAAGAATATCTACTTACACCACCTATGTTGATGCCACCAATTGTGGGGAAACCATTAATCCTATACATCTCAGCAACAACAGCCACCCTAGGGGCCCTTTTAGCCCAACATGATGAAAAGGGAATTGAGCAGGCTATCTACTACATCAACAGAACAATGGTGGGACATGAGCTCAATTACACATCAATAGAAAAAGCTTGCCTAGCACTGGTATTTGTGGCTCAGAAATTCAGGCACTACATGCTAGCACACCAAATCAAGTTGATCACCAAAATAGACCCTCTAAAGTACCTATTGTCAAAAGCAACGCTTACAGGTAGAATGGCTAAGTGGGTAATGATATTATCTGAACATGATATCAAGTATGTAGAATGAAAAGCCATAAAAGGACAAGTCATTACGGATCAGCTAGAAGAAGCTCCCCTCTACATAGATAACCCACTCATATCAAAATTCCTAGATGAGTCCCCTTTTAACCTTGGTGTAGCGGACCACTGGAAGTTATACTTTGATGGCTCTCACATGCAACATGGATTAGGAGTTGGTGTGTTCTTCATCATGCTGCAAGGAGACTGCATACCTAGATCATACAAGTTGGCATTCCCTTGTCCTAACAATATTGTAGAATATAAGGCTTTGACCATAGGCCTCAAAAATGCAGCACAATGGCGAATCATGGCACTAAAAGTCAATGGGGAGTCGCAACTTATCATCAACCAAGTCAACGATGAATACTAAATGAAGGATGATAAGCTCGCACCATACAAGAAGGTGGTAGAAAGCCTAAAGGAATCTTTCATCGACATTACCTTTGAGCAGATACCAAGGACAAACAACAAAGCAGTCGATGCAATGGTGACAATTGGATCCTTACTGGGCATCCCTCGTAATGTCTCAAAACATGAATTCCTCGTAGAGCAACTTCTCATACCCACATTTGAGGTACCAGAGTTAGAATACGCATGTGAACTCGTTGGTCCCAATGATCTTTGGTATTATGATATATACACCTACCTAAAGTTAGGGATCCTCCCCACTGACATCACTACGAACATAAAATGCACTTTTGTCAAAAGGACCTCATGATTCATCATCCTAGGAGAAACCCTTTTCTGTAGAAGTACTGATGGAACCTTGCTACGTTGTTTAAAACCCAAGGAAGCCTTGACTGCTCTAACTGAGGTACACAATGGCACATGTGGATCACACTCAAGTGGTATGACCTTGGCCAAGAAGTTGCTGAGAATAGGGTACTACTGGCTGACGATGGAAAGAGAGGCACACAACTTTGTCAAAAAATGCCTACAATGACAATAGCATGGAGATCTTATTCATGCACCAGCTCAAGAACTACATCCCATTGTTACACCTTGGTCCTTTTCACAATGGGGGCTTGATCTCACTGGTAAAATATCACCCATCTCATCCAACGGCCACAAATTCATCATCATCGCCATTGAATATTTCAAAAAGTGGGTCAAAGCAATTCCCATGACCTACATCACGGGGAAACAAATATCTAAATTCATCCTGAACTACCTCATTTGTCAATACGGGGTCCCCCAATCCATTATCTCTGATAATGGAACACCTTTGAAGAATCAATATGTCTGTGATTTATGTGAAAAATTTAAAATCCAACACCGCTTTTCCACTCCATACTATCCATAAGGCAATGGCCAAGTAGAAGCTACAAATAAAACCATTCTAAAAATCCTCAAGAAAATAGTCAATGACTCTGGTCATGACTGGCATCTAAAGCTAAATCCCACCTTATGGGGCTACCGCACTAGCATCTACATGCCAATAGGTGCCGCCCCATTCTCCCTAGTCTACTGGTCAGAATCCATCCTCCCCATCGAGATCGAGCTCCCGTCACTAAGGATATCATTGTAAAACCTCATCATAGATAAGGAATACAAGGTCACAAGACTCAATGAGTTGGAATTACTAGATGAAAGGCGCATGGATGCCCTTAATCATCTACAAGTGTACCTGAATCACCTAAAAAGGAGCTATAACAAGAAGATTAGATAACACACTTTCCAAGTTGGTGACCTTGTGCTAAAAGAAAACTGAAAGAATATGCCAAATCCAAATACAAAGGGAAAGTTTGAGCCCAACTGGCTGGGACCTTTTGTCATCATTGCAAGTTACAAATCAGGGGCATATCAGTTATTGACATCGGAAGGTGAACCCCTGCAGGAGCCCATGAATAGCTCGCACCTCAAAAAGTTTTATGCCTAAATCTTACAAGGTGTAGAACCAGAAAATACAAAAAAAATCAGAAAAAGTTCTGAAAAAATGGTCACCTTGATGAAACCCTAACAAATAGGCATCTTGGTGACAACAAAAAAATCAAAATAGGATTGAAAATAGTAAAGAAAAAAAAATCGTCCTCTAGTGAAAACCACTTCGGTGGTGCTCTAGACAAGTACCTTGGTGAAAACCTGGCAAACATGCATCAAGTGTAAATAAAGCACCTTCCCCATCTACTAGGATCTACATGACTCATCCATTCCACTCATCAACTTACATCTGTACCATAGCCTGCGTTGGTGTCTACACCATATTCCACCATGGAACTACTTGGCATTTATAAGGTCAGTATGTCCTGCCTTTATCGAAGTAGTTTATCGCACCACATTGGGGGCATGGTCTCACAACATCAGATTGGATTCGTGTACGTTCTCATGATATTTTTCAAAATTTCATGAGAAAAAACTAAAAACATTCAAAAAATCCATCAAAAATTCAAAAACATCCAAATCATCCAAAATCCAAAAACATGTTGAAACATTCAGAAAATCTTCAAAAACTTCATGATTGAGTCTTGTCAGTCTTCCACCTTGTTGAACTATGTCATCTCTAAGCTTGAACATAGGCAAGGTTGATCTTTGAGTTGATCTTTGATCATTCCCTGAGACAGTAAGATTCAGTCCTTAGGCATCCGTCAAATTGGCAATCTGTTTGCCCATCTAGTCTGCATCTTAAGTCAGTCCTTTAAGCAATAAAATGGCAATCCATTTGTCCATCTTATCATCAAGTCAAGTCTATTGTCAGTCGAACTACATGGTCTCTACGTGTATAATGTAGGCAAGGCTAATCTATGGATCAGCTCCCGAGACCCCTAGGATAAGTCTTTAAGTTAGTCTGTTCATGAAAATCTCAAAAATTCCAAAAACAGCCTCAAAACATTTGAAAAAAAACTAAAATGGTGCATCCATTTCATCTCACTTTCACCCACAATTTTCATCACTCATAATAAAATCAATCATTTCTTTCACCCTTTGGTGAGTCAGTTAGAAGCAAGTCTAGCACGTTCGGAAGAGAACACCTTAATCATCAAAGTCTCAAAAGTCTAGGTCAGTAAGTCAGCAAGTTGGTCAACTTAGAGTATCGATAGCTTAACACACAATCAGTCTCACTAAAATCTTGATCACTACATGTCCTAGGATGAAGCTTTCCTGTGATGGACATAAGCATTAGGTACCCCTCACAATAGTTAGTCTTGGCTAGTGGTACGAAGAACATTAACTTGTTTATTTACTTTATCTTGGTCTTGTTTAGACTTATCTTATTGCTCATTCCAAGGACCTCTCGATGATGCCTAAACAAAACAAGTTTAGAGAGAAAGGAATGGGGCAATGATCATTATCTTTTATCTATTATGCTTGTAAAATAACTTAGTTATACATGTTTTGTTTGGTTTGTAGGGAGGATATTTTAAGTATCTTGTTGACCACATAGGAAAGCTTGCTTTTCTATGTTTTGGTCTGAGATATTTAGAATGTCTGAACTACACCCTAAATAAAGTATGAATGCTAAGTGTGAGCAAGAATACTCCTATCTATTTTTCAAGTCAAAGCCATCACACTAGGTACCACACCATCCTGGTTCTTAATACCTCGATGCATCGTACATATATGTGTTATCAAACATAATGCAATTGACCCTTTCAAAATCCTGATTCCTAGCAATGAAAATCATCATCATCATGACTAACTCATTAACTCTGCAATTCTTCTATCTTCTTTCTAGACTAACAGGGTATCATAACAGTAATCAAAAACATTGCTCATGCATACATCCTGCATCCATTAGCTAGTTAACATCATAAGAGCATTATATCATATCAATATCTTAAGTTATGAGGAATAATATAAATTTGTTCTTCTAAACATCTTAAGACATTATTACATCATACATTATCATCTACAACCATTACCATTACCATTTGCATCCATTACCATCATTAATACGCATTACATCATTTAAAGCATGGAAAATACAAAAAGAAATGCATTCATTATATACACTGCATCACATGAACAATAAGGATAGAAACATCCCATAACATCACATATCTACATTCACATATTTGCATGTAATCAAAAATGGGTAAATCATCTCATATATACATCATCAAAAATATTGTTATGATACAAATCGGATCAGGTGTCCATCAGATACATAATACAATAAGGCCAAATAATTTAGCCCGTATATCAAAAATGAAGTACAAAACAGTCTTGTGATCAAAAAGGGGGCAGGCCATATTGGCTGCTACCCTCGCCATCCTATCTCTCACCATGTGCCTCTACTGGTCGCCTCCCTGTCTATTGAGAAAAGTTGAGCACTCTAAAGTCTGATGACACTACTTGTAGATAAAGATGCCGATAGTACTCAGCCTCTCTGATGGCATCCCTATAATCACAAATATCAACTGATCAACGTCGGGATGTGGAAGCAACACTCTCTAGCTATCTCTGTCGACCTATCTCTTGATCCATCTCGAATCATGCCTGGTCTCTCTCTGCTGTCAATATGGCAACCCACTATCGGGCCTCATCCCACTCAGCTATTAGAACCTGTGCCTGCCCCTGTAACTACTGAATCAATATGTCACGGGCATCTGGCTGCCCACCCTGCCCTACTGGCTGCCCACCATGCCCTGTTGGCTGCCCATCCTATCCTGTCGGCTGTACTACCGGTTGCTGCTATGCTGGCACATGTGGCTACCCATCTTTTCCTGCCACATGGGGCTTCCCATCCTATCCTACTACATGCTACATGCGATCCCTCAAAGGTGATTGTTGAGGATGAGGTACACCTCCCCGACCCCTGCTTGCTGACCTACCTCTCGATCTACGATGTGGAAGCACTGTCCCTGGAACTGTCAATCTCACCGACGGCTTGAACCAAACCTTGAATGTCAGAGTCACCCCTAACCGTATGCCCAAGGCTGAGCCACCAACTGCCTAAAAGAGGTCACTGCCTCATCTGCTAGAATAGGTTGTCCCCAGGCTGTCTCCCTGGCTGAACGGTTAAAGATAGATGTGTACTGAGCGTCAGGTACATCCTACACCTCCTAGAACTATCCGACCACTCTATCTGGAAGATATCTCTCTATCAACGTATGCTCTCGACCCTGCATAAGTCTATCCTTATGAGCAAAGAAAAGTTGCTCTACATCGTCCATCCATGGGCCCATACCCATATACGACCTCTAGATAAATATTTTCATCTCATCGAGAACCCGACACCAATGAGCTATGCCGTCAGTACCCATGTGAGTGAAACGAATTGTCACCTCACCGTACCGCCACACTAAAGGATCATTAATATCTAAGGCAACTAATGAAACAAACAAACAAAGCACTCGAATACGCTCAAATATGCAAACATGAAGAAGAGTCAATCCGTCCCCCAGAGCCCGACCCTCCAAGTAAGCAAACTCATGCAGGTCCTTGTATAGGGAGGCCAATAGCACTAGTCCCCAAGCATAGCACACTCGGTGAGTGCACATCTGCTGCCATGCTAACCCCCAACCTAGACTGAAATATCTGCCACACCAATCAAGAGCTACAAGGCCAGAAATAATGGCAGCCACAATCAGGCTATAAGTAGGGGCTATACCCTAGTACCGCTCCAAATCTATCTGACCGTCGTAGAGCATAAGCTCCTCCACACCCATGACACTGAAGTAGGAATTCCTCCCCTCCTCCATATCATAAATCACCCGCTCTCCATGAATAGGTAATTGCAAGATATGCTAGACATCCTCGAGGGTGATAGTGGCCTCGCCAGTGGGAAGATGAAAAGAGGAAGTCTCACTATGCCACCGCTCAGCCAAAGCGTGCATCATACCAAGGTGTGCCCGAATGGGGGGGACATGGGCAATGAACTACAGACCTAGCATCCCAAGCTGCTCCTGAAGGAATATGTGCATGCCCTACAATCTCTCCAGTACTGGCCATCGGTGCTCCCTCGAATGAATAACCTCGGGTGTCTCCTGCACAAGGAAAGTACAGCGTCAGTTCGCTGAAATTTTTTTGGTGTCCGTGTTACCTTTTGCTTTTCAAATAGCAAAAGTGACACTGTTTGCAAAGGTGGGGCAGTTTGGAAGTCTCCAAATTGCACCACGCGGCTGAGTTAGATAGCAAATATTTCCAAAGTGCACCACGTGACGGAGTTAGATAGCTCTTGACCTGCATGGCAGTGTTTGAGTGGGTGACCAACTTAAGAAATTGAAATTCCATAGTTCTTAAACTTTGCTGCATGGTGATCAATGCACCCGTGGCCCTATATAAGACCGTGCGGGCTAGTTTGGAGAGCTCCCATGGTGCAATATTGCACCACGTCGACTCAATCGTACCCAAACACTATTAAATGCACATAAAACGAGAAAATAAAAATTGGGATAGGGGTACATACTGCGGGTCCTGTGGCGACTGGTCGCTGAAATACTCGTACTCGCTCTGATACATTCAGGGGAAGCTCTTGTTGTGCCATGGTGTCTAGAACTCAGAGCTCAAATGTCAAAATCTTCAAAGGTAGGAGTGCAAATGTTTTGAAAATGACCCCTTAGGTTCTATTTAAGCTCAAAAATTAGGGTTCCTTTTGACCTAATTTGACTTTCCAGAGGGGTTTCTTGCTTTGATCCCATTTTCACCTAACCGATGGTCATTCTTCATCCCTTCTGGCATTTTAGTGCATTTTCGGGCATTCTGGGGCATTTCTGGCCTGTCGGGCACCTTGTTATCTTTTTTCGCGAGATCACCCAAAAATTCAAAATTTTCATCTGATCTCTCGAGGGGGCAATATCCACCAATATCCTTCTACTCGGGCAGTAGTGGGGTATCTAAAAATTAGGAAATTTCGAACTTTGATCACAACATTTTATTCTTTGAATCAATGCAACAAGTACATTGCTTCAAGGAGGGGCAAAATGTAAACATGGAAAATGTACAAGCTCGTCTTGGCACACCTAATCCTGATTACTAACAACATTTCCTCTTAAATCACATTCTCAACATTTCATCACATTCTATCTCTTAATCTAATGAATCATTATTCATTTAATTAAGTCATTCTCACCTCCTTTGATTAAATTAATCAATTTAATTTAATTAACCCTACATTGCTGTTTAATTAAATAAATCATTTTATTTAATTAAAATCTCTAAACTCCTCCTATTAAATTAAATAAATTAAACCTTATTGATTTAATCTAATACATTCCTTCTTTATTAAATAAATGAAATCATTTATTTAATGAATCATTTCCTCTCAATTTCTGACATAAATCAATTCATAAATCTAAGTCTAAATTGTCACATCACCTAATTCTTCATTAAATTAATCAAATCCATGATTAACTTAATCTTTCTCACTAAAATCCTCTAGAGAATGCAACTTGCACAATAAATCAATTACTTTTGATTTATTAATTCTCCTATTTTCCCTCACAAAGCATCAAAAAGGGAATATTCCTCTTTTGAATTCAAAATGTCCAAGTGGACTTGGTCCTTCCAACAAGGCAATAAAGCCTCTTACATGTCCTTGACCTTGAGCCAAGTGACATTAACTTCATTCCTTTTCCCTCTTCAACATGTCATTTCTCAAGTTTGAAATGTCACCTAATTGCATTTATTGGCACATTGGCCAAAACTTGCACATTCCTCATCCAATCACATTTGGACAAGTGGCACAATGCCATTGGAATATCTTTTGTCCCACATTGTTTGCTTCCACTATCTCTTCCAAGATTTTAGTCTATAAATTGGAGACTCTTCTCCTCAATCTTCATCCACAACTCATATGCAAAGTTACTCTCGCCACATTGAGAGCTAATTTTTCCAATTTCATCCAATCATCCAGCATATTTGAGATTTTCCAACAAGGTTATGCTCAAATCTCTCAAAGAGATTTGACCATTTCTCTCATTTAATCAAACATTGCAATTAGGAATTGGGAAAGGTCCAATTGCAACATACCATTGGCACCAATTTCCCCATGGAATCAACATGCTATTTGCTTAATTAGGATTTACATAAGTTTTCATTTCTCATTGTGTTCTTCATTTCCTAATATAAGTTTTAGATAGATGGATTTCATGGGGAATCTCTCATGCTTGTTTCAATGTATTTGATCTAACATACTAATCTGTTTGTTGTTCATGTGCATTTGCAGGTTTAGGGGTTCACAACCCTAAACCCTTAACCCTTAAAGTCTCTACCCTCTACCCTCTACCCTTAACGCTTCCTCCCTCTATCTCTCTCCCACTCTCTCCCTCTCTCTCTCAACCCTGTCCCTCCTACCTCCTCTCCCTCTCTTAGGTCTCTCTCTCTCAGTAAATCCCTCTATATCTTTCCCCTCTACCCTTAACCGTAAACCCTTAACCCTTAACTCTTAAACCTTAAACCCTTAAACCTTCTACCCTCTACCACTAACCTCCCTCCCTCTATCTCTCTCTCACTCCCTCCCCCTCTCTCTCTCAAGTATCTCCCTCCTATCCTTCTCCCTCTCTTAGGTCTCTCTCTCTCACACTCAATCCCTCTATCTCTCTCCCTTCTACCCTTAGCCATCTACCTTATACATTGGATGTTCAACCCTCATCTATCTCCATTCCTACCACCTCTTCTCTACTTATCTCTATCTCACTTCTCCCTCCATATCTCCCTTCCTCCATCCCTCCCTGTATTCCCTAATCGCTTAACACTATACCCTGAATCCTTAAACCCTAAAACACTCAACCCTAAACCCTTAAACCATTTACCCTCTACCCTCAACCCAATACCCTCTACCCTCAACCCTATACCCTCAACCCTTAAACCCTTAAACTCAAGTAAACTCTCTACCCTAATCCCTAAACCCTCAACCCTTAAACCCTCTACCCTCTACCCTCTACCCTATACCCTCTACCATATACATTGGACCCTCAACCCTAGTCCTTCAACCTATACCCTCAAGCATATACCTTAAACTAAATTCCCAATTTCACTGAATTGGCAGACTAGGGTAGAGGGTTTAAGGGTTAATGGTAGAGGTTCGAGGGTTAGGGTTAGAGGGGAGAGAGAGAGAGGAGTGAGTGAGATACTTTATATAGGGAGAAAGGGTAGGAGGGAGATAATTGAGAGAGATAGAGGGTAGAGGGTTAAGAGTAGAGGGTTTCAAGTTTAAGGGTTTAGTGTTTAAGGGTTAAGGGTTTAGGGTAGAGGGTTATGGATAGAGGGTAGAGAGATAGGAGTGAGTGACTAAGAGACTTGAGAGAGTGATTGTGGGTAGGAGGGAGATAATTGAGATAGATAGAGGGTAGAGGGTTAAGATTAGAGGGTTTTGGGTTTAAGGGATTAGGTTTTAAGGGTTTCAAGTTTAGGGTTTAGGGTTAAGGGTAGAGAGGAGAGAGATGGAGGGGGTGAGTGAGAATGAGAGACCTGAGAGAGGGAGAGGGGGTGGGAGGTAGAGAATTGAGAGAGAGAGACTGAGAGAGAGAGGGAGTGAGTGGGAGAGAGACTTGATAAGCAGAGGGGTAGGAGGGAGAAATTTGATAGAGATAAAGGGTAGAGGGTTAAGAGTAGAGGGTAAGGGTTTAGGGTTTAGGGTTTAAGGGTTAATGGTTTAAGGTTTAGGGTTAAGGGTAGAGGGGAGAGATATAGATGGAGTGAGTGAGATCAAGAGACCTAAGAGAGGGAGAAGGACTGGGAGGTAGAGACTTGAGAGAGAGAGAGACTGAGAGAGAAGGATGAGTAGGAGAGAGACAGAGGGTAGAGAGAAAGAGAGAGATCTCTAGTTAGGGTGGGATGGAGAATTGAGAAGAGGGGGAGGCATGGGAGGGAGAGACATGAGAGAGAGAGTGTGTTATCTACTTAGGGTCAGAGGAAGAGGCTTGAGAGAGGAGGAGGCGTGGGAGGGATAGAGTTGAAAGAGAGGTAGATATGGAGAGAGTGGGGAGGGAGAGAGAGAATTAAGAGAGGGAGAGGGGGTGGGAGAGTGATACCAAATAGAGAGAGAGAGAGAGAGAGAGAGAGAGAGAGAGAGAGAGAGAGAGAGAGAGTTCTCTAGTTAGGGTGGGATGGAGAGACTTGGGAGATGGAGATGAGGTGGGAGAGACAGATATGAGAGATAAGGGAGAGAGATTGTTATCTATTTAGGGTGGGAGGGAGAGACCTAAGATATGGAGAGGGAGAGGGACATATAGGGAGTGGGAGACAAATATAGAGAGATAGATAGATAGAGATGGAGATAACCTGAGGGGTTGTGAGGGAGAAATAAAAGAGTGTGTGTGTGTGTGTGTTCTCTAGCTAGCGTGGGGAGAGAAACTTGAGAGAGGGGGAGGGGTGGGAGGGAGAGACTTGAGAGAGAGGTGGGGTAGGATGGAGAGACTTGATATAAGGGGAGGGGATGGGAGGGATAGAACTGAGGGAGAGGTCGAGGGTGGGAGGGATAGACCCGAGAGAGAGGGAGAGAGGGATATAGAAAGAGGGAGAGAGAGAGAGAGAGTTATCTAGTTAGGGTGGGAGGGAGAGAGAGACCTGAGAGAGAGAGTTCTCTAGTTAGGAGGGGAGGGAGAGACTTGAGAGAGAGAGAGAGAGAGAGAGAGAGAGAGAGAGAGAGAGAGAGAGAGAGAGAGAGAGAGTCTCTAGTTAGGGTTGAAGGGAGAGACTGAGAGAGGAGAGGGAGAGGGGGTGGAAAAGAGAGACCTGAGATATAGGGTCTAAGAGGAATAGAGAGAGATTCTCTAGTTAGGGTGGGAGGGAGAGACTTGAGTGAGGGAGAGGGGGTGGGAGGGAGAGAACTAGGAGAGAGGGAGTGGGAGAGGGAGTGGGAGAGAGAGAGAGAGGGGGGGGTGAGGGAGATACCTTAGAGAGAGACAAAGAGAGTTTGTGTGTTCTCTAGTTAGGATGGGAGGGAGATACTTGAGAAGAGTGGAAGGGGGTGGGAGGGAGAGACCAGAGAGAGTGTGTGTGTGTGTGTGTGTGTTCTCTCATTACAGTGGTAGGGAGAAACCTGAGAGAGGGAGATGGGACCTAGGATGGAGAGACCTAAGAGAGAGAGATATAGGGAGTGAGAGATATACCTAAGTGAGAGAGAGGTGTTGGGAGGGATATACGGAGGGATAGACTTAAAAGGAATGGAGAGAGATAGGGGGTTGGACCTAAATTTTAAGCCATAAACCATAAAGTCTAAACCCTAAATACTAAACACTAAACCCTAAACACTAAACCAAAGAGAGAGATGGGGGATGGAGATAGTGTGTGAGATAGAGAGAAACAAAGGGAAGGAGGAAGGTTCAAAGATTAAGAGAGAGGGAGATGGAGAGTGAGAGGGAATGAGGGAGGGAGAGGTAGAGATAGAGAGGGGTAGAGATAAGTATATAGGGAGGGGCAGATAGAGAGGGGGGATGAGGGAGGGAGAGAGATAGAAGTAGAGAGGGGATGGAGGGAGAGAGGGAGAGAGAAGTGTGCTAAAGAGAATGACAGAGAGAGGAGGGAAGGAAGAAGGTAGAGAGATTGAGAGAGAGAGAGGAGCGAGGGTGAGATGTAGGAAGAGAGGGATAGGTTAGATAGAGAGAAGTAGAGAGGGAAGGTGGTTGGGATGAAGGAAGAGAGAGAGGAGGGAGGGAGAGAGAGAGAGTGGGAGATAGAGAAAATTAGAGGAAAGGACAAAAGGATTGAAGGAGCAAAGGAGGGAGGGATAGAGGGGGAGAGAGAGGATAGATAGATAAAAGTATAGAGGGAAGGAGAGAATGTGAGAGAGAGGTCTAGAGCATAAAGGGATAAAAAATCAGTGAGATAAAGAGAGAAAGATGATACAACTTGTTGATTACTGAAATTTGACATGCTGATTACTAAAATTTGACCTAAGTCTAAATTTTTTGAGATCTTCCAAAAACTAAAGTTTGCATTGTAACTCCTAGAGATCTGAAACCACTCTCAAAAATTCTACCTATATACCTGAAATATAACTTAAAGTATAAAAAATTAAATGTCCCTATGTAAATGTTAAATTATACTTTTAACTTAAAGTATAAGAATGTAAATGTCCATATTTCATGTATATAGTTTCCCTAAAAGATAATAAGAAGAAAGAGAAAATAAAAAGAGAAGAAAACAAAATTCAATGTAGACCAAAATGCAAGTGCATTGTAATGGCCTCGCATTTTGGAAATTTTTTTGATTTAAAAAAATCCATAGTTTTTGAACTCAAAATGTGCATGTTTTTTGAAATTTAAACCATAATACGAGTGCATTATAGCAAGATCACATTATAATGTGAGCATGTTATAATGTGCTTGTTTGGTAATGACTAATCCTAGGCATGGTCATTACCAAACCATAATGCAAGCATGTTTTACTATAACACACTCGTGTTTTCACTATTTTGGGATGAAAAAGTAAATTGTCCACAAATTGGCTACCCATTTCCATGCACCTTCCCTTATGAGGTTAATGAATAGAACTTGTATCAGGTTTCTCACAACAAAGGAAATTTATGATAGCATCATCATTTTCAAAGATGGGTACATTTATAGGTTCAATTGGTTCTTGGTTGATAAGTTCGGGATGGATTAAGGGAAGAAAGTCATCAGATTGACTTGGGTCAATGGCGGTTAGGGTTTCGATAGTTATGTCATCAGAGTTGTCATTAGGGATGTTGAGGTCTATGATGTTATTTTCATCCAAATTATCTAGTTCAATCGATGTATGTTCATCCTCACTTGAGTCATTGATATTATGTGATTCAGATACAAGTTGTCTAGTCCTCGAGCTTTGTCCCTCCTAGTGTGTTGGTGGATACTCTTTTATGAAATCAATTTGACATCTATGTATGTTACATAATAATAAAGATATCATTCATATTTATTGGAATCTATTTTAGAGCCATCTCTCATTTGAAGGATGTTTTCAACTACCCTTTTTGTCATTTCTCTTTTTGCTTCCTCTAAGTAACCCAATCCTATCTTGTCTTTTGGCTAAAGTGAGAGGTTGAATGGGTTCTACAATGTTTTTTTTTTTTTCCAACTAGTCCTTGTCCCTCATAACCCATTTTCTCTAAAATATTTTTCCCTTTTCCATACTGGTCTATTTTTATGCTAATGTTTGCCAATGTCGATGCTTCTTCATCTTTGTATAGCCAATTGAGGATGGATTTTTTTTTTGATTCATCTTCTAAAGTTATATCTTTTACAAATCTTTCCTCTAGAATGGTGGTAGGTTGTGATGGTGGTCAAGTTATCATTGATGGTTTTCCATATGACCTTGGAGATTCTATTAAGTGTGAAAGGTTAAGAGACTACTCAATATAATATTGTCCCATACCTTTTTCAATCAACTAGACCTTTTCTTTGAATTGTTGGGATAGAGAATGTAGAGGATTTTTATTGTCTATCAATGTAGAGTCAACAACACTTGTATCTTTTGGTTGACCCTTTTTCTCAACCCACTTGGATGTAATATTTGGATATTTGTCACCATCTGATGAACTTCAAGTGCATTCTTCCCTGTTGTGAGGTACAAAGGTGTCTTGCTAAGTTCTGAGTGTGTTATAATGTTGAGGATTGTTGTAATCTACTAATATAGTCACCTCTTGTCTGTTAACTAGAAATTTCAAATACTAGTGATAAGTTCAAGGTATTCCTTGCATTTCATGAATCCACAAACATCCTAAGAGTATATTGTAGGTTAACTCTTTTTCTAGTACATGTCAGGCTATATTCTTCACCATTGGGCCCACTTGAATAGGAAACACAATATTTCCTTTAGAGGATATATCTTCTTCATCATAAGCCTTTATTGTCAGTTTTCTTCGAGCATCAATAGCATTATTTGAATACCCTAGTGCACGGATTAACTTTAAAGAAAAATGTTTAAACAAGATCCCCCATCTATTAGGACCCGTTTAATACAATGTTTGTGGATCAAAACTTCAATACATGAAGGGTGGTGTTATGTGGATGCTTAAGTGACACATTATCCCATTGAGAGAATGATAGACAATGTGGTGTGGTCAAATGTCACACCATAGCTTGGAATTGACAAACATCTAGATTTTTGGGTATTGTGGTGGCTACAAGTGCTTGTTCCCAAACCTCCTTATGGGATGGTGATAGTTTAAGGAGTTCAAGTATTGATATTTGTGCCAAAATTTTCTATAGTTTTTCAACAATGTTGCATTGACTTGGAAGAGGAGTGGTGTTTTTAGATGCAACTCTCTTGAAAATTACCTTGGATTGGCCTCTTGTCATTAAGTTAACCGGTTGATAGTCTTGTATGTCTCTAATTTTTAAAACATTTATCTCATTATTGGGTGTGTCTATGATCGAGATCAGATCTAGTGGTATAATTTCATTGGTTTCACTGTTATCAATGTGATTACTAGTGAAAGTATCACTTTCTACTTCCGTAATACAAAAGATCATGCTATCATAAACGTGGTTGAAATTTTTACCTTTACCATTTGTAGAAGATGACTCTCCCTTTTCGTAATTTGGGAAAGGATCTTTAAAGGTCGTATGATTTCTGTTGTTTTGATGTCCCTCCATGTATACATTTTTATTTTCAATCAGATCTTGGACTAGATGTTTTAATTCCATGCAATCATTTGTCTTATGTCCCTAATTTTTATGGAAGTTACATTATTCTATGTCATTTCACCATGGTGGTTTGACTTTTAGATCCAAAAATCTCACTTCTCGTGTAGTGATAAGACCACTTGCATCAAGTTCCCTCATTGTTGATTCCAATGTTTGGCCTAATGGTGTGAATCTATGCTGGTTTGATTATTTTTGATATGTTTGTGGTTTTGATTCTCCATTGGTCAGATTATTGTTTTGATTGGAATTTGACTTGATGTTTTGGTCACTATTTTGATTTGTCTTTGTAATATTGACTATCAAGTTAAATACTAGATTTGGATTTTGTATGTCATTTGCAGTTTGATTGATCCCAATATTTCTATTCTTTTGCCAAAATTTGGGTTTGTCATTATTGGCATAATAATTTGAGGAGTTGGTGTTGTTTGATTTTTCATTGTAGTGTTTGACCACCCCTTGTTTGACCAAAGCTTGTTCGATTTTAAGGCTATTCTCAATCACTTTTTTGAATGTTGGAGGACATTGTAATTCAAGCCTATAACTCATCTCATTAGTCAGGTTGTCGATGAATAACCCCATTTTCTCTTCTTCAGGTATGGAATGAGGATACCTAGAAAATAGTCTTCATCATCATTGTAGAAATGACAAGAATGTCTCACCTTTGTTTTGCTTCATGTTGTAGGGATACTTTATTGTGATGTCATGTTGAATGTTAAAGGAATATTGTGTTATGAACCTATTGAATAACTCTTCAAAAGTTTGTATTACTAGTTGTAGTTTGGAAAACCATTCCATACACTGATGTCGTAAGCTTCTTGGAAATAATGTCATTAGGTAAGTTTCTTATTGCACAAATTCTATGCGTGTGGTCCTGAATTCCCTTACATGGTCGATTGGATCTGTCTTACCATTGTATTTGGCATATTTTGGGAATTTGTAGCATCTAGCGAATGGTATCATATCTACACGTGGGTCAAAATGATAAGGAAAAATGTCTTGTAATGAATATATTTTCGTGTCTCCCTTTTGCATATCTTGCATTTGTTGCTGCAATTTTTGCATCTAATGTGTTAGGGCAAGAATTTGATTAGTGTTTTTTGTATATTGTGTGTGTTGTGGTGTTTCAGTTTCATTTTCTCTAGGTGTTTTCTTTAATTGATTGACATCGAAATATTTTGGAAGTTTTTCACCTGATCCAGCTAGCATTAAGAGATATTTTCCCATGTCTTGCTCTAATATCTTTTCCATAAATTTATGGAATTTTGGATCTTGATGTGTTGTTTGTGGAATTTTCTAATGCTGGATGACAAGCCTAAAGATTCTAAGTTTCTCTATTGTAAGAGATGATTAGGCTTGTTGGAATATTCTATCATTGGTTGTGGGACAAATGACTGATGAATATGTTGACTATGATAATGATTTGCGATAAGGCTCCTCTTTAGGAAATGGCTTGTTAATGGAGAGGCTCTAAAGCATAATCATCAATATATCCTTGGGAAAAATTGTGAAATCTAGGGATGAAGGTTCTATTGTGAAGCAAGATTTTTCTACTTTGATACAAGAAACATCTTCTTAAGAGGTTTTTGTAACTAATTTGTTTCTTTGCTTTCTTGATTCTTTTTTTGTGGGATTTCTTGATGAGCTTTGTGGACTTCCAATCTCTAATCGTAAATTTCATTGACTATTTTTTTGAACTCTTTTTTTTTGCATTTTTTTCTATGATCTTTATCTGAGTTTTTGCTTTGAAAATACTACAAGAATTTGTAAAACAATTGTTTTTTAACCTAGAACCTAAAAATATAGTGTATGTTCTAAGAACCACGTGTGGTTTTATTTTCATTGGATTTTTTTTAACAAAAAATCACTTCAAACAAACTCACTCTTAAAGTCAAAAAGGTCATCGTTATACTCAACAACCCACATCTTAAAATTGTGTTGACTCACACAACCTTGTAAATCCCTAGAGGTCACCCATGTTTTTGTGATTTCCATGCACGTACTCAAGGTTAGATATCTTGTCCCTTGAGAAAACAGTCCTTGGTAGTTATATGGTGAGTGTCTTAGAGGCATTTTCTTCCCTCCCCTTGCACTACGAGTATTACAATGTTTGGTTACTGACTCAGCTAGATACTACACTATGGTTCTTAGATAGGGTTTTTGTGCAGTGTGGAAAATGATAAACTCCCTTAGGAGACCTCCCAACCTTTAGAACAAAGTATTTGGGGATGGTTATCTTTCTCACTACCGTCGAGTTGTACTTTCATAAACAACTCAAATTTGTTTAGAGTGGGTTGGAATCCTTGGCTTTAGGCATTCCCACTTAGGTCATTCTCATAGGGTGAGTAATTTCTCCCACTAAGGCAAGCCTTCTAAAGGTTTTAACAAAAATGTAAATTGCATGAAAAAGAAAGGATGAGTCTGGTTTTTTTATCACCTAGTTAAGGGGATATCATAAACCTATGCACCACACAAGCACAACAAATAATGATCTATTTAAAGACCCAAAGATGATGTATTATTCTAAGTGAATATGTTGGTTCATAGAAACAAGCTATTTGATTTAACTATCAAAAAAATGATGACTATCCTAGGATTGGTATATTTAAATTAAGTGTCTACCCTAGGATTGATTATTTTTAGTCTAAAAGCATCAAAATAACATTTTGGTCATGGATGTGTTGGATCCAGATAAGAAAACATACAAAAGCGTTGAAATAGAGTTTAGAAGCACTGAAACAAAAATTAGATGTGCTATAGTTTAGGTCAGAAGCACTATAAAATTTATTAAAAGCACTAAAAAAATTGGTAGAAGCGCCATAGGATTTTGCCAAAGCGCTATAGAAATTTTGAGAAAAGAGATCCACTGTGTTGTGAATGTTTGGTCGATGCACTGAAACAGTATGTGGAAGTGCTATAGTTTCCTCCTTAGAAGTGCTAAACGATTCTTCAGAACCACTATAGTTTATGTTGAAGTCCTGAAACAAAGTAGGAAAATGCTATATTTTGCCTCATAAGTGCTATAGTTTTCATCAAAAGTGCCAAAAAAACTCTCACTCATGCTAAAATAAACATGCCAAAATCATGTACGACACTTTCCAGAAAATTTAACAAAAATATGGGGTTAGGCCCCATAGTGGGTGCCAAATTGTAAGTGTGAATAAGTAAAAAAGGTAAATACACTTCTTAATTAAACATTATATCTAAGATTCAATAAATAAACAATTCTAAATCAAGAATCTACTAAAAGCATCCCATTGTTTCCTATATCTAAAGATTTATTAAGTCATGAGGCTCTCAGATTTAGTAAGACACTATGACTGTTAAAATGCCAATTTAAAGAATGGAATGATGCTAGATACAATAATATAATCCTATATGATAACATCTAAATGATCAAAATAACTACCATAATCAAAAATAGACATGAAGCTATGATGAAAGCTACAGTATGCAATCATGACATGAAAGCTATTTCTATCGCTATTGGTAAAAATGCTTGATGTTTGATGCTTGATACTTGATGCTTGATGCTTGATGCTTGATTCTTGATGCTTTCTTGTAGAGTAAGTTTGCATAAATTTGGGATCCCTTTCTTGTTGAATGAAGTTGTATTTATAGATTTCCCAGCAACACATTTGCATAGGGGTAGCAAACAGAGGCTTGGATTCAATATGGAGGATTGAACGGTGAGAGATAGAGAGGCATGGGTTGATTATGGGAATGGTTCCTCCCCATGAAAACACTAGGAAAAGGGATAGGAAGGATCGGAGGGAGAATATTGAGAGGATTTTCTGCAAGCTTTCCCATGAGTTCCATTCACATTAAATTAGACATAATTTAGACATTTGATATCTAATTTGATAGGTCAGTGAAAATAGAGGAATATTCTTTATGATTTTTTTTAAATATTTTGATTTATTTAAATTAGCAAAAGAGGAATTAATAATTTAATAAAACAAACTATAGAAGTTTATTAAATTAAAATAGAAGAATTGTGATATTTAAACAAGAAATTATTTAACCTTTGTTTAATTAATTAAGATTGAATGATGTGATTAAGACAGAATAAACATGGGAATTTGATAATTAAATAAAACAAAGTATTTAATTTTTTTTATTTAATTAATATGAAATAATAAAATATTTAGAAGAATTTAAATAAGAATTTAAACATGAACTATATAAATAAATATATATTTATTCAATAATAGAGGAATTTAGGGTAATTAATAAAATAAGTCGTATTTAAATTAATTAGATTTCTCCATACCATTTTTAAGTGTATACAGTTACCACTAAGAATCAATTTCTTTTAGAGGCCACCCTATTATCCAAAAACATTCATATGAAAGTGGTGCATTGGAATTTACTTCTCAGAAGTTAATTTCCATGTCTGACTATAAGCCTATGCTATAAGTTTCAACAAAAATAATATCTTTGGAGCATGAGGTAGGCCTACCTAAGAAAATGGTGTTTATCCCCTAGGGTTGTAATTATCGGTTTATGTTAAACTTGATCCATTACATTCAAAACAATCTAACATCAAATTATGTGTTTGATTTAAAGAAAAATAACACATTCAAAATAAAAATTGAACAAGATGGTTGAACCATAAAACCCTTTGATTTAGTGCATACTTGTGAGAGAAGCCTTATGTTTGCACCCTTTGAAAGGATTTTTCCTTAAAAGTTTATGAACATTCTGGATTTTTTTTCAGGGTACATTAATCAAAGTAAACATTTGGGAACTATGGCTTGGGTGTTGTGATTTCACAACCTAAGTTATAGACATGAAGGTCACATAAGTCCATGCATGTTGATTCAATCCAAGTGTTGTTCTATCACTTGTTATACTTCAAAACACAAAGAAAAAATAGAGAGAGAATTGATCATAAAATCATTGTTTGAACCGAAAAAATTAGAAAGCCAAAAGGTTAGATAGTCGCACATCCATAATTTCCATCCTACCTATTTGAAATAAAAATAAAATAAATCATTGAAATTATTCCTCCACTTAGACGCCCCTAATAACAATAGTTACTTGGGACTCATAGATAGTACAAGTATAATTTCTCGCAACATATCCTTTGGAAAAGGAAGTGGAATATAGACATTAGCTCTTCAATATTTTTATTTCCAAGAAGTAGTATCATTCCAAAACAACACACAAACCCTAGGGTCTTGAGATTCACAACAACCATCCCATAACACCATTAGACTTTATGACCATTTGGTGGCCAATATCCCTAGCTCAACAACCAAATATTTTAGCAGTGATCCTTCATCCTAGTCTTATGCATATATCGAAGGTGAACAAACTAATATTATAAAAAAGTTAAGAACCTTCATTTTTAAAAATAATGAAACACTCCATTAGTTTCTCACCGCATCAATTATCCTAGATGAAGAGGAAGAGAAAGTTGACATAGAAGCAAAGAAACCCATATTACCACCACCTGCATGGCAATAATTATTCCCTTCATGATCTCACAGAAGGTCAAGATCCCTAAGGTAAAGTCCATAGGTCGTCATTTAAAATTTAGGAATCTAAGTCCAAAGGCTCTCAAGAAACACCTCTTAGTGCTACATAAAAACATAAACAAATTGGTAACAAAAATTTATAGATGTTCTTCCAAGGACAATCTAGAGTTATATATGTTATTCTTTGGTAAAAATCCTGGTCTTTTTCATGATATTGAACTTCACTAGAGAAAAGAACCAAATTTACATACCCACATTTAGGACAACATCATGTCTTTAAAATTTAAGTCAACTAGAGAGTACACTGCTTTCCCATAGCTGACACAAGTTTTTTATGAAAACCATAATATCATAGCATAGGAAAAACATGGAAGACAACAAAAAATACCACCAGTATCCCACCAACAAATGCCATGAACTATGAGAGTATCCATTGGGCCTATAGGCCAAGTGACCTTGGAACTCCCTAGAAGAGAACAACCTACAAAAGATACATTCATTGGGGAAGAAATAAGCCGCAAAAAAAAGGAGGTTATAGACCAAGGTAACCATGACCCAAACCAATTGATTATAAAGGAGGTAAATTGTGAAGAAGAGATAAAAAAAGAACTTTTTAAACATTCTAACAATGCCAAGGTTCTCAAACTAATCGATAGATTGTTAGGAAAGGACCCAAACTCCTATTTCTTCAATTTAGCACATAGCAGTGCTAAATTATCCATGGACTTCAACATAGAAGCTCTCAAAGATCCCAATCAAGCACAAATTATAAATCCTAAAATTTTACTAGTTTCTAGATACCAAAGACACACTTATAAGAATTTAGTCTTATTTTATAAAGTCAAATTTAGCCAAGTATAATATGAATATTATCAACATGATTCTAATGAGTTATAGACTTAGAAAATATTTCATCAATATAATCTTCTAGAATTTGATGAATAAAAGCATAAAAAATAAGGTTTATCACAATTTGGTTAGTTAGACCATCTTTCTTCAACCAAATAGCATGACTACATAATAAAAAGTACCTTGGGGTAGTGAATTTTTTCTTAAATTCATCTTCCAAATTAATAAGGATATAATTATATCTTGAGAATCCATACATGAAATACAATATTCAATGGCCTAATATAGATTCTACAATCATAAATATTAGGAATTGGAAAGTCTTATTAAGAAGAAGCTTTGTTAAAAAAATATCAAAATTGATGCATACATGAATACAACCATCAATTTTGGTGACATCAAAATATTTGATATCCAAAATGAATAGGCAATGGGACAAATACATTCAGCCTTTTAAATTTTCACTACCTTAATCATGACCATTAGAGAAACCTTGGGATGAATCTTTTGAAATGCAGGTTTAATGGGATTAGCATTAAAATATAACACAATATAATGGACTACAATGGATGGTTTAATATAGGCATATCCTCGTATGACCAAGAAAAAATATTTTAATAAGAATGTAAAATAAATACAATGTGACTTATTTTATTTAGAGGAAAGATATTTTATTATTTGAACAAGGTGAAGCCACAATAGTGGTTTACAATTTGATGGAGGAAGGAAAACTCAGAAAATGACCCCATGGCAAAAAAAATGGTTTTAGGGGTTTGAATCAACCTACAAATTTGACCGAACCAAAAAGGGGTTCAACCAAACTAAGGTTCGAGCGAACCAATTAATTACTTGGCCCACATTTCCCTCCAAAAAAATTAAAATAAAAAATGCATATTGAAGGGGGTTCAAGTGAACTAGGGTTAGGATGAACCTTGGTTTGCTCAAACCCCTGGGGGCTCGCTAGAACCCCCTAGTTCTAGCGAACCCCCCTTTTCCCACCTCCCTGCTCTCTAGTACCCAAAAAACCAAAAAACGTTTCCCTTCGAAGCTCAAGTTGAGGATGAAAATGAAGGAGAATTCATGAACCCAATTGGAATCAGGTAGTCCTTAGAATGAGCTATCGAATGAATATAATTTTAATATGTTTTTATTTTATTATGAATTTGGCTTTTTAGTTTTACTAAACATAGGTTTTTCATCGAAAAATGAAGGTCTGTGTAGATGCACATGTGGAAAAATAGTAGATTATCAAAAAAAAAGTTTGAAAAATATGAGTGCACCAGATATTGAAGTCCTTGATCCAACAAAAAAAATAAAATTGAATTTTGATATATACAAGTAAAGTTACATGGTATACGGTTGTGCTATATCTTAATTGTAATTAGTTTGACTTCGAAATTGATTAAAGAAAAAATATTAAATAAAAAACTATATAACCAAGTGGAAGCACTAGATATTGGAGTTACAAATCTAAATTTGAAATAATTAGAATTTTATCCTTCATGGAAAAAAATTTATGCATTATACAATGTGCGTCACTTTTTAAAAATATTGTTTTCTGAAAAAAACTAGTTTTCATGGGAGATGGAAAAAGAAAGGCAATTTGAGTCCAAAAATTTTGAAAAAAATATTTTTAGAATCTATAGACAAAATGTGACGAGAATCTAGTTTGCATCATCTTCAAATTACTCACGCTTTAGCCACTATATGTGCCGAATGTGAAGATTTAGTTAAAAAAAAAATATTCCAGTGTCCAGTTTGGCCAAAAATTATAAACCACTATTGTGGGATCACCCAACATTGTTTTAGAAGAAGTATTCATAAGGAAATCAATAGTATATTTAATGAGGAGCATACTACATTTTGATGAATTAATAATTTTAATGATTTTATTAGTGTTAAATAGAGGTTTTATTATTTAAATTTGTAATGGATTCATCAAAATAGGCTTGATAATTCAATAATTATGGAAATATACAAGATCATGATGATAAGAAGGTAGATTCAAATATAATGCTAGAAATCTAGCTAGAGGTTCATCCAAAGAAAAAATATCTATAGGGGGTACAAACTTATCTACATTAAAATAATTTCTAGATGAATAAGAGTAAGTAATGAAGGATTTTGAGAGACCATATTTACATTTAACCAAGGTTATAACTTAGAAGTAGAAGAGTGATATCCAAGGTCTATATTAGAGTTATGTGAATTTATCTCTAACAAAATCTTGATACCCTAGTACTTATGACCATAACCATTACCTTTATAACCTCTTTTGAATAGAATTTCTAATTGTAAGCCATAAGGTGATTGAAAATACTCAAAAGAGGGAGGATCAAAATTCCTGGTATAGTCAACATGAGACGTATAATTATATCACTTTTGTCATCCCATGAAGCAGATGGTATATGATATTCAATAAGAGATGCCAATTATATTTTTGGAATGTTAAAGTGAGATTGGTTAACTTTATGCTATCCAAAAAAGGTTGGTGTAAAGTATAATGAGCCCTAATTTTCACTAAGATATACATTATGATTATAATAAAAAGAACTAGTAGGATCATCATTAAAATAATTATTTAATGGTCTGATGTTATTGTTTTAGGGGATAGTGAAAAAAAAAATCTTATAAGTACGAAGATTTTAAGAATGATTATATTTAGCCAATTGAAAATAGTAAACGATGTTAGGGAAAACCTTAACTATTTTAACTTTATTAGTATGAATAGATTTAATGGACTAATGCAAGGTAAACAAGCCAATACCCTTAATATGAATCCATAGTCTACCTAAGAAAACATTATATGGTAAAGCACCTGGAATAACGTATACCAAGGTACATAAGGTAATGGCTCCTAAGTTAAGAGGTCATATTACTATACCTAGATCTTGTGGACCAATATTATTTAACCCACAAATAAATAAAGATGTATTGGAAATATAATTATTCTCAATATTAAGTAAAGGTAATAGATCCACACTATGAACATTGAGTGTAAAACTAGGATCAATGAGAGTGTGTCCAATATGTATTTCATTTATATAAAAAATATATTTAATGTTAGAAAATCATATTGACTTTGCATTTCAAGAGAAGGAAGGCCATGCTTATAGAATGTGATTTTTGGTCTGTTAGAATGAATACATTTGATCAAAAACTTATATTTTTGAACTTAGTAGAATAAGGCACTAGAATCGTATTTCCAATATTTTTTAAGCATTGCATGATAAATATGAAAAGTTTGAAGAATTTTTTTGATGAAAACCTTAATAAGATTAAGACTAATTTTCTTGATAAAATCATATTCACCTAGGTATTTAAAAATAGGGTTAGGTCTAGAACAATAGTTTCGATGATGCAAGAGAGGTTGGAATATTAATGTTTTCTTTATTTCTCTGATTATTGTAAGTGTGGGTTACCAAGGTTTAATAAATAGTCACAAGAACTTTAGAAGTGATAGATTTAGCAATATATAAACTATAACTTGATGGTGATGATGAAGAAGGGTCACCATAAATGGTTATTACTCTTTTTTGTTTTTGGGTTTTCTTCAATAATATAGTTTATTGGTATCTCAAGTTTCTTAGGAATACCTGTAAGGCCTCTCCCTTTATATCAGGGTTACAACCCCTTTTATTCTAAGCCTATGTTACTCTATCATGTTGATTAAGAGTACAAAAAATGGGATGATGCAGGATATGATTATGTTTGAGTGCCACTATACTTGTAGTCATTTGATTTTAAGAGAAGACTAGTTAAATTATCATGTGAATACTTCCATTAAGGTATATGCTTAAAACTACATTGATTGATACTATAATTTTTAATGCTTTATGGTTTTTCAGGTCCTCATGTAGTGATGATTTTTCTTATCCTTTGACTCACATTGAGTTTGAATGTCTCCTATATTCCCTACTTGATGATCCTCATAGTAGGAATTATGACTAAATTCACTAAAGGAGCCTTATAGGTTTTTGTAAGAAGTGATCATAGATAGGAAACATATTTGATTCCTATAGCACTTATGACTTAGTGAGAATAAGATATAAAGTAAATAAGGAATGATGATGCATGTTAGAGTTTACAATACTATTGTGTTGTGTCATATTGAATTGAATTATGATCTACACTTAAATTAGAAAATCATACCATTTCTTATAGTTGGGATATATTAATAGAGATCTAGTCTAATAAGGATGGTCAAACCTAGCTAAAGTTAGATTAAACTATCAAGAATAAAGATCTTAATTTATCATTTTACGCTTAATATCATTTTAATTGGTATTTGAGATCACTACGATAGTTCAATGAAGTCATGAATTTTCATATTCAATAATATAATATTAAATCATTTATTAATTTTCCATGAAAACACAAGGAAATGGCTTAGAATATAAGTCATTTTGAAAAGCATATTTATTCATCCTAAATAAATTTTGTTTATGTATAATTATTTTATTTATAACACCATTAAATTGTCTTAGTATATTACTTTCTAAAAGAAGAAGAAAAATGACATAAAAATAATAATAATATAAACAACATTAAAATATATATATATCGCAATTAAAATCTTATGATAGATATCTAATGAGAGAAACCGATTTTATTTATTTATTTTACTTTAACTAACTTTATAATATCATGCTAATACCAAAATAAAGAAATTAAAGCCTAATGTTTTGAAGGAAAGGATATTAAGGAAAAATCCATGATTCCTTACTTTTTGCTGTTTTTTAAAAGGAGCATGAGAACTTTGAAAAGGTTTATTAAATGTTCCTAACTATTCAAGTGTGAATTATTAAGTCTCTTTTTTAAATGCAAGAACATACATATATGATTTTTATTTTTGACTTTAGTTTTCAAGAAAGCCAACCACCCATACGTTGGGATTAAATATCATGTCAGATCATGACATTCTATAATTTTGGGCATATATCACGGTGAGTATGTTATGTTGGAAGCATAACCACATCTACTTATTTAATTCCCTAACAGATCCAAGGATTCCAATGTACTTCATATCAACAGTAGATTTGAACCAGTGTGAGAATTGAAGAAAAATCTTAAAGTAAGATTTTGGAAAAGACTAAAAAGGGGATTTTGTATTACCTCTAGAAAGTTTCTCACGTATTTGGATTAACGACAAGACAAACATGAGTTTGATTTTTGTAGAGCCTTGTAGCCTTGAAAATGAAGCATCCAGTCAATTTTTTTGACTTGCAAGTTATCCCACTCAGGCAAGGAACTAGGTAGTCAACCCAGATTTCCAAGTAGTGAACCAAACAACTTTTCCAGGCAATGGTGATAGTGATTGCAGCGGAAATTTGCAGTGTGGGTAGTGCTTTTGGGGGTGTTTGGGCTGGGGGATAAAGTGTGTGCAGAAATTCAAAGCGAAGTAGGGACCACATAGGCAAACATAATAAAGTTGAAAAAGGTCACAGGAAGGTGTGTGTTTCCAACAAGTCTCTCTATCGCCCTTCCTTATTTCCTTGTTTCCTTTTTTATAAAGTTATTCTATCTATTTCTTTGCAAGGAGAAAAAACTAGCATACCTACATAAAATACACAAAATAATAGAATTTTGTTGCATTAGAGTTAAACAAAGGGTTATGGGTGAAAACCTAGACCTAGCATGTCAGAGGGTCCCTCCAAAAGGGATGCAAATCACGAATTCAAACTCATTTTCAATATAGTTGGGGGCTTTAGAGAATCTATTGGGCAATAAAATAATGGAAAACAAACCCCATATGTAGTTGAGTGATCTGTTAACTCTTCTAGGTCGAGAAGGTTTGATATCTCTAGGATATCACATTCTGCAATGGTCAAACGGGTGGTCCACTCTCTACCCTACTGCTGAAGATGAGGGTTTAGCGGGTGTTTGAGCCTCTTTGCTTACAAGATTTCCTTTATCAAGCATACTAAATCATGTAAACACAAAATAAAGGCTCGTATTTGTAAATAAAAAACAATATAATTGGATTTTAAGGCATAGACAAGATAAAAAATAGAAACTGAAACAAAATCAAAAGAAAAAATCCACTTGAATTTTATCAAAGGTTGATAATGGTAAGGCGAGTATTTCCAAAATGACATCCTAGAATGAAGAGAAAAATAATCAAACAGGGTACAAAGGAAATAGAAAGATAGTAGAAAGCATAGTGAGCCTCGAGTCAAACATGAGCAAGTTGGAGGAAGTCATGGGAAAAATAGAAGAGATCACTACAATCAAGGTTACTGAAAAATTACCCTCAGAACTCTATAGCCCTATGTCTCCACCATTACTATGGTCATCAAAGCTATATGTTTTAGAGCTCATGAGAATGAAAAATAAACTCGTTGTTCTAGAAAAAAAATGGGATGTTTGAGGATAATAGGTTGAAAACAGTTACAAAGGCCAATTGTAGGTTGGAAAGGGATGAAAAAATACTAAAAGGAAGAAATTAAATTTGCAAGTTAATATGGAGAGGGGACAACAAGAATTGACCACTCTAAAATAGGAGCTAGTTCAACTAAAAGATATTGAAAAAAAGAAGTCATAAAGAAATGGAATTAAAGATGATTCAATCAACATTAGCAGACTTGGAGAAGAAATAAAATCAGCTAAAAGACCAAATATAAGACGCCAAATCATGGTCACAAGTGGTAAGTGGATCATCAAGTGAGAATAAAATTATCATTGAAAAATAGGTCAAGAGACAACTAAGGGAAGAAAAATATAAACAAAGAAAGGATACAAACATTATTATTAAAGGTCTGAAAGATTTTGGTGAAAAGGAGAGAACCGACATCCTAGCAAGAGACTTCCTTAAAGACAGGCTGAAATGGATAGGGTATATTCAAAAGGAAAATAGAATTGGAAACAAGGTAGATGGTGGAAGGGATAGGCATGTAAGAGTCACCTTGAGAATCTTAGAGGATAAGAATATGATTATAAAAAATAGAGGGCTACTTAGAGGCTCACATATTTACCTAGATGAAGATTTAACTTTTAGGCAACAAGAAGAACAAAGGAAACAATGGGAGAAAGTGGAAACAACAAGAAATGAAGGAAAGTGGGTATGGATGAAGAATGGGAAAGCCCAAATTGGTGATCATTTCTCAAACAAGAAATAGGGATTGGGGGCCCCACAGGAACACTTACGTATTGTAAGTTGGAATTGTAGAGGATATCCATGGAGAAGAGGACCTTGATTGGGGCCCATAGCAAAAGGTAAAGATATTATCATTTTTATTGAAACACATAAACATGATGGTTGCAAAGTTATAGACTTTGAAGGGTGTAAAAAAACTTTTTAGTTTGGAACAAACGGAATGAGTCAGGAAAAGGTCATGGGGGAGTTACAATGCTAATAGGTGAGAAGTGGCAGGGAATCGTTGAACTTGAAAAAGAAGACACAAATAAATAGTACATATGGCTACAAATAGCTAAAAATGGGGCGACTTTTAGACTTGATGCTTGTTACTTTGCTCCAAAAAATTCTAAGTTCTATAAGAAGAGAAACCTAGACAACGAAGACCCACATACCTTGCTAAAAAAGGAAATATCTATTTTCAAAACACTTGGAGATGTTGTTTTAATGGGTGACTTTAGTGCAAGGACAACTAATAATCAGTCTCTTTGATTGAGTAGGGAAGAAAAAGGGGAGAATAATCCTGTATGGTTGGAGGAAGGTGGAGATCAATATTGGGAAAAAACATCCCAAGATGGTAATGGCGTGCCGACCCCATTTGGAGATGAATTGCTTGGACTTTGTAGTTTGTTTGGCATGGTTATTTGCAATGGGATGAAAGATTGGCCAAAGTCGAGGGGTATCACTTGCAAAAATTATAATGGTCAAAGTGTGGTGGACTATGTGATTTTCTCTCAAGGTTTTGTCCCTAGATTTCTAGAGTTTGATATTGAAGACCTCCCTATTGGGATGAAATCTGACAACTTACCTCTCCTGGTTAAGCTTCACATGTCCCCAATCAACCAACACATTAACCAGGTTTAGCACATGCCAAAAAAAACACTCCCCAAAGGTAAAATCCTCTTGAATAAGGAAAATAGATAAATATTTAGTGTTGTTCTTAAACAAAAATTTCATGATTTAATGAATAACAGAGAGGTCAAAGCTACAAAAGAGGGGGATGTGCACATTCACAGTAGTTCATTGATCCCAATAATTCATAGGGCATTAAATGCATGCAAAAGAACTCACCTCAAGATGAGGGTTGCAAACACTTTCTTGGAAAATTCATGGTATGATGATGAATGTAAGGAAACCAAGAGGTCACTCAGAGAGAGAGGAATGGACAAAGAATGCAAGAAAAATTATGAAAAATTGGTGCAGTCTAAAAAATATGATTATATAAATGAAAGAAGGAGCTAATCTCGCTTGGAAAGCAAAATCCTAAAGTGTTTGGAGAGAATTGTAGAAAAAGAAAAAGAAGATTGAAAACAATATTACTCATGTCCAATGGCTAGAGTATGCTAAGCTTCTTTATGAGCGAGTTCATGAGAAAGACCATCCACCTGTTATTAGCACATCAACAAAATTATTCATTGTGGATGATATTAAACAAGGAATAAAGAATTCAGCGAGCAGTAAAGCACATGACATAGATGGGTTACAGACTAAATTTTTAAAATGTGGGATCGAGACACTTGCCCCTTTCATAAAAAGAATTTTCAATAATGTCACTCGAGAAGGATTTCTAATGGAGTGGACTGCTAGTGTGGTCATCCCTTTATTTAAAAGTGGTGATATCAATAATCCATCTAACTATCACATGATTATGGTCAATCCTATCTTTGGCAAGCTCTTTGGGAGTATGATTGAATGGAGGATCAACAGTTGGGCAGAAAATGAGGGAAAAATGACAAAAGGGTAGGTTGGCTTTAGGTCAAGACACTCTACTATTGATCACTGCATCACCCTTATAAATTTGATTGAAAAAAACTGGAACACTCAAGGTGAGGAAGCTTATTGTTTATTTAACGACTTTAAGAAAGATTTTGAAATGATACCTAGAAACAAACTATGGAATAGAATGGAGGAATTAGTCATCCCAAATGTGTATAGAGAAGTTGTTCACAGGTTATATGAGAATGTTAGAGCTAAAATCAGAACAAGTGAAGGTATGTAAGAATGTTTTGGTAGTGATATTGGGGTTAAACATAATAGAATGGAGGAATTAGTCATCCCAAATGTGTATAGAGAAGTTGTTCACAGGTTCTATGAGAATGTTAGAGCTAAAATCAGAACAAGTGAAGGTATGTAAGAATGTTTTGGTAGCGATATTGGGGTTAAACAGGGCTTCCCACTATCTCCCATGCTTTTTGGGCTATACATTGATAAGTTGGAAGCTTGGTTAAGAAAGAGGGATGGGGATGGTATCCAATTGGTAGGTTATGTGGTGAAACTACTTTTATATGTTGATGATATTATACTAATTTCTAAAATGGCTAATGGGTTAAGGGAACATCTGAAAGCTCTAGAACTCTTTTGTTAGGAGGTCAGGATGCAAGTGAATATCTCCATGACCAAAATCATGAATTTCTCTCTGAATAGAAAATATAAGCATAACACCTTTCTTTTTGAAGGCAAACCACTTGAAATAGTGAAAGAATACAAATATCTTGGGATTGACTTTCATTATAAGCTCAATTGGGAGACTTTTCATATGGAAAGGATATAGGGAGGTTAGAAGGCCACTTACCTTCTTCAAAACAGGTGTAGAAAAGTCGAGCTTTGGGATTGGAAAACCAAGAAAAACCTTTTTGGTTTGCTAGTTACTCTAGTTGTACTTTATGGGTGTGAGGTGTGGGGAAGTAGTATGTCGAAGTGCAGTTGGAGGCAACTAGAAAGAATCTAGAGACATCTAATAACAAGCAGCCCAAAAGTTAAAAGCACAGTCCCATATGAAATTATTTTAGCTGAAACAGGGACTTTTCCACTGGAAGCTTCAACGTTAACTCGGTTGATAAGCTATTTAAAGAAGGTTGAAAACATGGATAACCACCATTGGGCTAAAGTGGTTATGAAGGAGACACTAGATCATAGGAAGAAAACTTGGATGAAATAAAACCACAAGTGGATGAACAAGTGGGACATTAATTTACAAGAGTGTCCTAGTATCAACAGTGACAATAAAAAGGTATGTGACTAAAAAATTTAGAACTCCCATGTGGATAAATCAGATTGGGAAAAACAAATCATACTACATCAAAGAGTTTAACTTGATGAAGGATCATGGTGAAAAAACTTATTTAGGTGCAGCTATTAAAGGGAAGGAAAGAATGTTAGTGGAAAAATTGAGGACATGATCAAATCACCTTAGGTGTGAAACTGCTACATGGAAGATACCCAAAGAAACTTCAGAAGAAAAAACTTGTAGTTTTTGCAGTAAATGGGTTGTGGAAATGGAATGGCACTTCATCATGGAATTCACTGCATATGATGATATATCTGTACTCAACATGAAAATAGTTTGAAATTGGACAATATGCACTAGCTATTTGAGGAAGATAAGATTAATCAAATGGATAGCCTTCTAGTCAAAATTAATAGTAGGAGATCGAACTTGGAAAAAAGCATGAAGACAAATTAGGCCTATTGTGTCTCGGTCCCATAGATTATTTAGTATCATGGAATTCATTAAAATATTTCATTCATTCATTCAATTGATATGTAACTACTTGCTGCCAAAGGGAGTTAATTCTCTAACATATGCATTGCGTGAGGGGTTTAACTTACTCAGGGGAAAGTTTATTCACTCGGCTATAGAGGAAATTTTATCAGGGAACACAATTCGCGTGGATCATGAGGCAAGTCACTAGGGGATTATTGAATTTAAAAAAAAAAAGGATTTATACATGCCCACTCATTCTTTTTGTTTTGTCTTATTTGATTCTAAACTATTTTGTTGTTAGGGGTGAAATAAAAAAAAATGTTGCTTTGTATTTTAATGAGTGGCTGTTTTGAAAACATGACTTCTCTAGGCTATTTAGACAAAGATAGCCCATGTGCCTTTAGGGGATATTCAACATTTTGCATAAAAATGGGAGTTTGGCTTGTAAATTTTTCTTGACACAAGTTGTCTATGCATTAATTTGTCCAGTAATGGTAAGGAGTGGAATTGATTGACTGCTATGATTTATCCTCATCCAAAGCCTCTTGAGAAAATGATAGTTTGGATGGTTGGGGCATGGTAGGGGGAGTGATGAACAAAGTCTAGCTTAGGGTTGGAGTAGAGAATTTTGATGGAGATATTGAATGGAGGGATAACGTTTCCTAGAAATTTTTCCCATTGTTTCTCATCAACATCACTAGCAATATGAAAGAAATTAGAGTAGAATCTTGATGAAAGATGTGGGTAGATTCTCCTTCAGGACCACATGGAAAATAAGTCAAAATAATTTGTAGATAATACCATATGCATAGGGATTGGTACGCTGTATGGCGAATGGTGAAAAGAGGGGGATACACCAATCGAGGATTGGAAAAGGGGTGATCAAGTTATGGTGTGGTTGGTTGTGGCTTGAAATTGTTCCCATAAGTCATTGAGGAATGTAGGTGATAAGAGAAAGATTCGATCTATATTATATTGGTGGGATAGTTCAATGAAGAGGGTATTCAGATTAATTACATAACCACAAGAAAACCAACAATGGTGGTGATAGGGATTTAATTTAAAGTTCAGATCTATGCATCACAAGGGAATGAAGGTAGCAGTGGAGGTCTATGCATCCCCATTTTTCAAGCACGTCTACTAGGAATACTTCCCCACATTTTTCTTTGCAGATTTGAGAGAATTGAGTTCTATGTTGTATCCATTTCCTTATCGTATTGCCTCTATCAATCTAAAATATATTTTGAATGAAAATGTTTGGGTCCAATTTGAAGATTCTAGATTCATTGAAGAGCTTAAGCTTATGTTGCTCTAGAATGATTTTAAATAAGTGAAAAGAAGTTGGTTGGATCAAAACATAGGAATTGACATTTGTGCCCAGCTTCAAGATGTGATTTGTGATGGGTTTCGTTAAGGACCAAGAGTTGGGTATATCTAAATTTTGTGCAGCTGCAGTATTTAAAGAGTTCTTCAAACCATTTGATAAAATTCAAAATCTTATACATTTAACATCTTTAAAACCTCTCAAACCCAAAAGACCCCTCGTATTGATGCATAGCTAACTGTCATTCAAATAGGTTATTCTCGCAGAGAATTTCAACATCGAGTTTCACCAATATTAAGCTAAATTTCTTCTTCATAATGTAAATTTTTATCAGGTATAAATAAGATAGAGTAAGGAAAATTGCAATATATGTTTTAGCTATGGTTCATGTCACAACATCCTCATGATACTTAGAGTATTGTAAAGTGGCTTCTATGAAAATTATGAACCTTCATTATCACAACATGATTTATTATTATAAAATGATTAGTTCACTCTACCTTTGTAGATAGTAACCTACAAAACATCAATAGAATTCTCAAAAAAAAAAAAGGGATTCAAAGTATTTAAACAATAAATTATAAAGTAGAGGATGTGTAACTTTCATTTCATGAAAAGATGGGATAATCTCTTCTATTGTTAGCTTAGATTAATGTTGGTATAGGTTAGATTGACTTATTTAGTTTTAAAATTATTCATTTTCATATTAAGTGTTTTTTTAACATACCATTAGAAATTGAATATCGTCAATCAATAGTTTATTATCATAATTTGAGAATTACATTGAAGTATAGTTAAGATACTTAATTATAGTATTTGAACTAATGACTTCTTTTTATTTTGATTCATTCTATCTTTTATTATTATTAATTAAATATAGTTTTAATTAAAGACAATTGTTTAACATTTATTCTTTTAAAAAGGATATGAATGGGTTGACTAATGGTTAGAATCCTTAGGTCTCTAACATGAATGAAAATATTATATGGATCATGAAATATTTGTAAGCGTAACTATCTTTATTATTGTCAAGTTTTCTACTTGGGACCATAGTAGGTGAATGTTGTAATCCTTATCTGTAGACATGGAAAATATACAATTCGATCTGACACACTGGATCTTGATTTACTAACACCATTTCATCGTGAATCATCTCCTTTTCTAGTCATTTAATCGAATAATTTTTATTTGATTAAATTCACCACTCTTCATCTCTTAATTAAATAAATCAACTTTATCTAATTAAGTCACCATCTCCTATTAATTAAATAAATCAATTTTACTTAATTAAATATGTAATCCCCCTTTTAATTAAATAAATCATTTTATTTAACTAATCCCTAAAGTTGTCTCATTTAAATTAAATAAATCTTTATTTGGTTTAAATCCAACATCATCCCTCTTTAATTAAATAAATCAAATCTTTAATCATTTTCCTCTTATTTTGATTTAAAATATTCCTGAAATCTAAGTGAAAATGGTCAAATCAGCTAATCTCTACTTAAATTGATCAATACATGATTAAAGCTAATCTTAATCACCTCAATCCTCTAGATTTTGCAACTTGCACAATAAATCAATTTATTTGATTTATTAAATCATCTTTTTCCATTCAAAAGAGAATCTTTTGTGGAATATTCTTCCAATTCAAAAATCCCTCCAAAAAGGATGGGTACTTCCAACAAGGCATTTAATGCCTATTACATGTCCTTGGCCTTGAACCAAGTGACATTAACTCCATTTCCCTTCCCTCTAAACATGTCACATTCAAATTTCAAATTTGAATCCAATGGAATCTATCATGCACATTGACCAAAATGTGCACAACCTTCAACCATTCACATCTTGACAAGTGGCACTTGGCCATTGGGTGTTGAATGATCCCACATTTCTCAATTTCATTCTTTCTTCCAAATTTGAAATCTCTAAATGAGAGACTCTTCCTCTCATTTGATCATCCATTATTTAAGTAAACTTACTATACTCAACTTCATCCTCAGCCACACTTAGAGAAAAGTTACTATCTTCACATTGAGAGCAAATTTTGTCCATTTCATAGCTAGGTTATGCCAAAATCTCACCAAGGAGATTCAGTCATCCACAAATCATCAAAGAGCTTACAAAGGAGTTGGGTGGTGGGACTTTTAAAAATTGCAAAGAGGGAAGCTTAAGGGTTTAGGGTTTATATTACTCATGGTAATATAAACTATCAACGTTTGAAATCCTCATGTTATATTTCAACATTGACTTGCTACCGAGGGTAACCGATCACTTAACTTGTCTGGTAGAGCCTTTCCTTCATGCTGTTAGCATTCCCTTTTCACCAAAACTATCGGTTTCTTATCTACCACTTTGGTTTTTAATATTCGTGTCACCGATGTTTATCGGGCATGCCCCCCCTCTATTTTATAATTGTTACATTATGCTTGCTAAACCGTCAGATCACAGATGATCTCGACCATTCCTCGCAGACCTTGTAGGATTTCCTATTGATGTCGTTCAGGTGGTGCGAGGTTTGTGAGATAATGCCATTTTTCTTGTATGAAGGGATGGGGCCCTTCCCCAATGTGCCTTTGGTGACAAGTGGGCATCTCCTACCCATGGGATCTTAATGAGATAGATTAATGATGACCATCCCTCATAGATCTTGCACGATCAGATTAAATGCCCCCATGGGTACTATGAGATTTGTGAGGGGGTGACACATGGCTTGGCTCCTATAGAGACAGAGGCTAGATGGGGCCCACTACTTGATAAGATTTTCTTGTCCTCCTGAGTTGTGATTGGATGCGGTTTTTCCCAGACGCTAATGTGGATTTTCTAATGATTATTGACTCAATCCTAGTCATCTGACTTGCCAAGTTTGATACACATTGATAGTTTAATTTTCATGGGCTATTTTTCATCCGTGTAGGGAGTTATTGTGCTTTGCAAGTTGTTCTTATTAATGGCACAAGATTTTTAGTGGATCTTCTCCTAATTTTCTTATGTGCGAATAGAGTCCTCCTAATAAATGCAGTGATGGGTTGTACGTCATTTCTGCATAAGCCCATAATAATTTTATGGTGGTTACATCAACCACTAAATGCTCAAATTCTCGTACTAAATTTGATTAATTAATATACCTCACACCAATTCACTCTATAAATTCTTGTTGTGTTATCCAGTGTTACCATTGCATTTTGATTTGTCTTGTTTACAGGTGATCGATTTTCTCCTATTCTTTGTGAGGTGCATTCTTCAATGGTCAAATCCATTATGTGTAGGAGCACCAAGATAAAGACAAGGAGGTTGTGACTTGGTGTGGAGCAACCTATTCCTGGCATGCCCATTGTTGTTTAGGATGTTGGCAAAAGGCTTGGGAGTTTTCAGTCCCCTATTGTGCTATATTTGAATTCTAATGGCAATGGGTCTAAAATAGACTCAGACTACTAGTGCTATCTGCCTGCCATGACTGATTGTGGGGGTTGATGAAGAGGCCCTTGCAGTTGCACCAATAACTTCAATGGCATCATGTCGTGCTACTAGATCTTGTTTGATGCAAATAAAAGGAAGATGGTCTCCCTTCTTACGGAAGCGACAACCAGAAGTAGTCGCTTGTACCGGGGCCTTGTGTCTAGCAAATAATTGCTGATGGTGGGTGTTTGTGACTGGGGGTGTTACTTTTTGAGTGGTTTATCTTTGCATTGATATGGATGTGCACATCCCTAACACGCTTGTCTTTTTTCTCTCTGGCTGGTTATAGGGGTGTAACCATTTTTGATTCCTTGAAACAAATTATGGTTTTTTGCAATGATGAGGAATGATTTTTTGAAATGTAGTTTCGAATTTCACTTAGAGTTAAATTCATTTTCAAATTAACATTGGAGCCTGATGCTGGTTACTCTCCTATCTATAAAGGAGATTTCACGGCTCCATTGTTAAAGGTCAGCTTTTTGGGTTCTGGACGTTTTGGAAGTATGTAGAGTTAGTTATTTCTCTGTAGTTTTCTTCAAGGTTTGAGTTAGTACCTTTTCTGGTCAGGTTTTACTATGAACCTAGCATGCCATGCTAATGTAATGAAGGATATGAAAGAAAATAAATCACAATATTTTGAAATAATTACTCTCCTAATTGTGTGTCATAAATTGTGAATGAACCTATTAATGATATATTCATTCACCTTCAATGGTATATTTGAATGTGCTCTTCATTTCCCTACTTTAACTCAATGAGTTAATCAAATTGCTTGAAATTGGATTACAGAGTTATGATTATATATTCAGGATTTGCTAAGAAGTGTTGTTTTGAAAACTAAAATTTGCATAATGTAAATCATTATGGTGATGTTTCCATAATATCTGGATTACACTTTTTTGTATTCCTTCCCAATGGATGAGGCACTAGCTATTTCCTTAAGGATTACTACAGGGTTGTAATTCTAAGCATGATGGTCCCAGTTCTGAACAAACCAAAATATTAAACCATTTCTCTTTATGAGATGCAAATCTTATGACAAAACCTTCAATCTTGTTTCTCTAAGATAATTATTATTATCCTTTGGTCTGCCAATACGAGGGTAATTACTATCTCATTGTGTTTGTGGGGACTATAACCTGTGAGAAGAAGTTTTCTTACCAGTAGTAAAATGTTCTCATGAACACACTTGGGAAAACCCTCCTTGGTTTCAAAAAGCCAGAAGTGTAGGAGATATTAGTCTTTGACTGAATCTCGTTAGTTGGCCACTAGGCCTTTGTGGTTCTTTATTATAGAGGTTTCCTACCTCTTAGAGAGTTTCAAATTTTAGCTAGGTTGTTATTTAAAACACCAACAGAATGGCAACTCTACTAGGGAACAAAATTCAAAAGTTTTGTTTGCAGATGGTGTTGTTATAGAGTCATTAAAGTGTTGATTTACTTTTGTAACCAGAGGTTGAAAATTAATTTGAGAAAATTCTAATTATAGAATATAGCCTTAGGAGTCATTGCATAGAGTCAAATGATTTTCCATTTTTGAATGTAGTAGTGAAAGTTTTGTAACCTTAGAAATAAGGTGGTTAGAACAAACTTGAAAGTTTCATAATCTTTGGTATCCCCTTGGCAAATGATTCAGGAGTTCTGGGTACAAACAATCCTGTTACAAATTTCATTCGAATAACTGATGTAAAGATTGAAATAAATGAAATGGGTTCTCTATTTGAATCAGTAGTTGAATGGTGGTTCTATTGGGGAGAACTTCTGAGAAATTTAAAACAAAAAGGTAAGGAAGAACCACAGAAATTGGAGGTGGCTATTTGATGTCATTAGTTTTTGTGGATTAGAATGCTAAGCTTGGATGGTGATAGGTCTGGATCTAGAAGAGATTGGTAGCAAGATGGTTTCAGAATAATTGAGGTATGACTCTATTGTGGAGAAGAACCTGAAAATATGGTAAGCTTTGAGAAGAAATTTCATTTTCTTTTTGAAATTTAGTCCTCTGTTGAAAGAGGTGGCAACTATGTCTAAAGAACCAGTTGATACATGAAGAAAAGATCCCAGATATGTGAAATTTTACTATCAGAGAGAGAGGATTAACAATTGCTTGCAATGTTACCAGGTATTTTCATTTTAAGTAAATCACTACTCTGATTATGAAGGGTGTTTGTAGTTAAGGATGAAAATGGTTCCAAATTAGATGTCCTAGCATTAAGAAAGGAACAATGATTAGATCTTCCATACTTCTAATAATGTAGTATGTAAGGGAATTTTCAAAATATATCATGTTTCTAAAAGGTAAGATGTAAATTGTTTAAATCACTGATGGAGTCATGGTTGAAATAGTGAATGATATGTTTAAAAGGTAAACATGCTTTGCTTTTACAATAATGAAATTGGAATAAGAGAATTCTAGAATGAGAAGTCAGACATAAATATGCAAAGAGAACAAGTTTTACTAAGCCCTTCAGGGGGTTTTGTGACTCAAAGGTATATGCCTTTTAGTTTCAATGACATCAATGGTTTCCCAAATTTAATTCCTAAGAAGATTTTGAAGAATTTGCCTAAATACACAAGGAATAGTACTGGATCCACCTCTAGGCATCTATAGGACTTGATAGATGTCATGGGAGGTTATGAAATCAGTCATGAGGATGTTGCTATGAAGTTGTTTGTACAATACTTGGGGGGTGATGCCAAGGATTGGTTTTCATACTTACTCGCATATTTTGTTAAATCTTGGAATTAGTTGGTGACAACTTTCATCAAACAATTTGGTGAAAGAGTCAATCCCAATGTATTAATAAACAGTTTTATGGGAATCCACATGAGAGAAGATGATTTAGTTCCATATTTTAATCTCAGATTTTCAAGAGCTTTAAGAGAAATTCCTAGAGAGATAAGACCAAATGAAGCTAAATGTTTAGTTGTATATCTTGGTGCATTTGACAAAAGAATGGGTTATTTATTAAGGGAAAAAGAACTTGCAACCCTGTACTAGGCATATCACATGGCTATGGAAATTGAAAACAACCTGAAATATTAAATGATGAAAGGGTATCTAGTTGCAAGTATTGATTACCTTGGTTTTAACTAATACTGCTAAAATTTCAGTGTTGGCTACTCAGAACCCTCATGATAATAAGAATGTTTTGACAAAGGCAATATCTCCACCATTATTCCCTGATGACAATGAGATCCAAGCTGATGGCTAGTCCAATTTGAATTGTGGTGATCAAACTTCTTTTTTGTCAGAACTATATGAAATAAGGAGGCAAGAGGAAGAATCACCATATGAGTTTTTCTTAAGATTCGTAGATGCTTTGATACAAATTCCTAGAGGTATTAAACCTAATTATTTTGAGTGCATTGAATTATTCTATGAACTTTATGAACCGAGGTTGAGTGCTTTACCAGAATAATTGAAACTTGCCAACTTAGCCCAAGTCCTTAAATGGATTGAGATTGCAGAATTAGCCAAGTATGTTCAATGAAGATCATATTTGCTCTCCTGAGAAGAAATGGACAATTGCACATGAATTTGAAGGGAAAAGTGATGAAGGATTTTTTGACACACCCATTATCCTTCCCTACTTGATTGCAATTCACATATTATTGAAATCCTATTACAAACCAATTATTGTGATTTTAGAGGTCATGTTGGCATTACTGAGAACGAACTTGAGACTCTCTTCTTACCAGAATCACATGGTAAAATGATGTCTCATGTTTCTACTTGTTTCTAGGTAACGAGATAGTTTTCAAGTGATGAATGTTTCGAGTACACTCTAGGTATATTTGTAATGAAACAAGCTTGTTGTAATGTTGAGGAACCAAGGAACATTGAGGTATTTAATCAAAAGAACATGACTAGAGATAACCAATATATTGAAGAATGTATTGGTACTATGGATCTTCCTAACTGTCTATATGAAGCTGAGATGGATGTATTGTTACCTTCTAACATTGATATTGCTGGTGAAAAGTTTTCAGCTTATAATGAAGGTGACATTGATGTTTCTGATGAAAATTTTTCAGCTTATAATGAAGGTGACATTGATATTGTTGGTGAAAAGTTTTCAGCTTATAATGAAGGTGACACTGATATTGCTGGTGAAAAATTTCCAGCTTGTGCTGAAATTTTCACTTATAAATTAACACATACAGTAGGTGGTACTAAGAACAAGGAGGCTAGTGCATATTTTTGTTTCTCTTTTGCCCAGGTTGAGATTGATATAGTTGACTCTATTTTTTAGGGTTTTCATCTAGGAATGAATGAAGAAATGCAGGGGAAGTTGTATACTGAGAGGCCTGAGATGAATGTGTTTACACATTCCTTGGAGGATGTATAGCTAGTATTGCCAACATTTGTAATGATGGGATGTATTCTAAATTGACAAGATTTAGGTGTTGACAACCAAGCTTGTGTGGGAATTTCCAAGGTGAGGACTCCCCAAGTTATGTATCATCTTTGCTGAGAAAAGGAAGTATGGGTAACATACACACAGTTTTGTATGAGAATTTTTAGTTTGATGTACAAACTGATGATGGATCCTAGGTGTGTGATGTTACAAACTTGATAAGTTATGAATATTTTTGCTTCTCAACCCAGTTGAGTAAGTATCTAATGGAATATGACCTGGAGAAGACCAAGGCGAAATGTTATCATGGTCATATATTTCTTTTAAAGTTTCGGTACAGGGTACCGACTAAATTGGTGCAGGGGAGTATTAGTAAACATTATGATACTTGTAGGCATACTGATTACCCTAGTAAGGACTATAGACTTGGTTTATTCTAGGTAACAAATTTTTTTGTTTTTGACAGGGGCAAATTTTGATTTTCTTCTTTGGTGGCCTGGGGCCACCAAGTTGGTATGCACAAGTCCAATTGACAAATCATGGTGAAATATCCATCAAGGCACTTGTGTAATTTAGTGATATGGTCTGCAAAACTAGAAATTATGGATTCTTGCTATGTCTATAGGGGCATACATCCCTAGTCAGAGCGACTGGTGGGACTTTTAAAAATTGCAAGGAGGGAAACTTAAGGGTTTAGGGTTTATATTACCCATGGTAATATAAAATATCAATGTTTGAAACCCTCACATTATATTTCAACATTAACTTGCTACCGAGGGTAACTGGTCACTTAAGTTGTCTGGTAGAGCCTTTCCTTTGTTCTCTTATCGAGCCCTTTTCACAAAAACTACCGGTTTCTTATCTGCCACTTTGCTTTTAATATTCATGCCGCTAAGGGTTTTTCGGTCGGCCCCACCTCTATTTAATAATTGTTACATTCTTTTTACTGAATCATCAGATCACAGATGATCTCGACCATTCCTTGAAGACCTCATAGGTTTTCCTACTGATGTCATTCAAGTGGTGCAAGGTTTGGGATATAATGCCATTTGTCTTGTACAAAGGGATGGGGGCCTTCACCAATGCATTGCCAGTGATAAGTGGGCATCTCATACCCATAGGATCTTAATGAGAGAGATTAATGATGACCGTCCCTCGCAAATCTTACACAATCAAATTATAATCCCCCAAGGGTACTACAAGGTTTGTGAGGGGGTGACATGTGGCTTGGCTCCTGCAATGAAGGAGGCTAGATGGAACCCACTACTAGATAAAATTTTCTTGTTCTCCTGAGTTGTGATTGGATGTAGTTTTTCCCAAGCATTGATGTGGATTTTCTAATGATTATTGACTCAATCTGAGTCATCCAACTTGCTAGGTTTGATCCACATTGACGGTTTGATTTTGATGGGCTACTATTCAGCTATGTAGGGAGTTCTTGTGCTCTTCAAGTTGTTCTCATTAATGGTGTGTTGGTTTTTTAGTGGATCTTCTCCTAATTTTATTATGTGCGAACAGTTTCCTCTTGATAAATGCAATGATGGGCTACATGCCATTTCTACATAAGCCCAAAATAATTTTGTGGTGGCTACATTAGCCACTAAATGCTCAAATTCTCATATTGCATTTGAGCAATTAATATCCCTCACACCAATTCACTCTATAAATGCTTGTTGTGTTATCCAATGTTATCATTGTATTTTGAGTTGTCTTGTTTGTAGCTGGTCAATTTTCTCCTATTCTTTGTGAGGTGCATTCTTTGATGGACAAATTCGTTGTGCATAGGAGCAGTAGGATAAAGAAAAGGAGGTTGCGACTTGGTGAGGAGAACCCTGTTCCTAGCATGCCCGATGTTGTTCAAGATGCTAGCAAAAGGCATGGGAGTTTTGAGTCCCCTATTGTGCTATCTTTGAATTCTTATGGCAATGGGTCTGAAATGGACTTGAACTACCGGTGCTATGTGGCTACCATGACATAGCTTGTGGGGGTTGATGAAGAGGCCCTTTCAGTTGCACCAATAACTGCATTGGTGTCATGTCATGCTACTAGATCTTGTGTTGATGTGAATAAAAGGAAGATGGTCTCGCTTCTTACGGAAGCAAGAACCAGAAGCGGTCGCTTGTACTGGGGACGTGTGTCAAGCAAATAGTTGTTGATGGTGGGTGTTCGTGACTAGGGTTGTTACTTTTCAAGTGGTTTTTCTTTGCGTTGATATGGAAATGCACATGCCTGGCACACTTGTTTTTCTTTTTCTCTCTAGCTGGGTACAGGGGTGTAACCATTTTTAATTCCTCGAACCAATTATGGTTTTTTCCAATGATGACGGATGATTTTTTGAAATGTAATTTCGAATTTCACTTAGAGTGAAATTAATTATTAAATGAACATTCGAGCCCAATGCTTGTTGCTCTCCTATCTATAAAGGAGATTTCACGGCTCCATTGTTAAAGGTCAACTTTTTGGGTCCTGGACATTTTGGATGTATGTACAATTAGTTCTTTCTCTGTAGTTTTCTTAAAGGTTTTAGTTAGTACCTTTTTTTATCAGGTTTAACTATGAAGCTAGCACGTTGTGCTAATGTAATGAAGGATATTGAAGCAAATAAATGATAATCTTTTGAAACAATTGCTCTCCTAATTGTGTGTCATAAATTGTGAATGAACCTATTAATGTTATATTCATTCACCTTCAATGGTATATTTGAATGTATTCTTCATTTCCCCGATTTAGCTCAATGAGTTAATCAAATTGCTTGAAAATGGATTATAGAGTTATGATTATATATTCAGGATTTGCTAAGAAGTGCTGTTTTGAAAACTAAAATTCGCATAATGTAAATCATTATGGTGATGTGTCCATAATATCTAGATTATGCTTTGTTTGACTCCTACCCAATGGATGAGGCACTGGCTATTTCCTTCAGGATTACTACAAGACTGTAATTCTAAGTATGATGGTCCCAGATCTTAACAAACCAAAATATTAAACCATTTCTCTTTATGAGATGCAAATCTTATGACAAAACCTTCAGTCCTGTTGCTCTAAGATAATTGTTATTATCATTTGGTCTGTCAATACTAGCATAATTACTATCTCATTGCATGTGTGGGGATTGCAATCTATGAGAATAACTGTTCTTACCAATAATAAAATGTTCTCATGAACACACTCGGGAAAACCCTCCTTGGTTTCACAGAGCTAGAAGTGTAGGAGATGTCAGTCTTTGACTGAATCTTGTTAGTTGGCCACTAGGCCTTTGTGGTTCTTTATTATAGAGGATGGCTACCTCCTAGAGAGTTTCAAAGTCTAGTTGGGTTGTTATTTAAAACACCAACATTGGGAAAGGGCCAATTTCAACACACCAATTAGAACCAACACCCCCATGGGATCAAGAGTTTTTTTTGGTTAAATAGATTTGATTTAGTTTCTTGTATTGTTCTTCATTTCATTTCTATTATTGAGAATCGTTAATTGATTTCATGGGGAATCCTTGTTTTATCTTGCATATGACCCAAGTATTGTGTTTGTGCAGGAATAGGATTGGGGTTCACATTTTGAAACTAGAAGGAGGGCCTGATTGGAGAAATTCATCACATTTTTCAAATATTCCATGAATTTTTGACATTTTTCTTTGCTTACAGGAGACTGCACCGCATATTGCACTACTTTCAGAGATGCGGTGCTATATTGCACTACTCTAAGCTCAAACTCTGCCGCACCTATTTTCCTGCTTAGGAATTTTAAAATTTCAAACCTCGTCGTGGATCTCTTAATCCCAAACTACATTGCATGCTCAAACTACACCGCACTCAGTCTAGGTGTGATGCTATATAGCACTGTGAGATTTCTAAACAATACCATAGGATATCTAAATAGCATTGCATTTGCTGAATGTACTGCTAGGTGACAATGAAGAGTTTAATTTTTATTTTTTTTCAAGATGTGCTTTATGTTTAGCCTTTTGAAGTTCTAACTTGGTGTCTCTGCATCTTTTGGTTTTAATCATTTTGTAGGTTAGGGCAAGGAAGGAAGCAAAATGGAAGGCTCCATTGTGACATCATTTTCATACTATACAAAGTGTTTTTGAACACTATAGTGTTGATTAACACTTCTAAAAGATTTTCAATCTCCTTTTAAGAAATTTGTTATCTTTCATGATTTAGGGAACAATAAAATTTTCTTTTGGGGCTCTAAAAAGAACAACACAAATTTTCTTTCAAAAATTTTCAAACAAAAGGCTTAAACAAAACCTTAGAAACAATTTTACTAGATTTGGTTGAGGTTTAAAAGTTGAACAAGGAAAATTCCACACTTGACTTGGTGCTTTAAAAAGAATTCATTTTTGCTTTGTGGGCTTAAAATGAACAAGTGTTGCTTTGTTTTGTAATTATTTATTCAAAATAATATCATTAAAAGAATGTATGTGCTTCTCTCGTGCCTCACGATGATCTTGAGAATCAAAATCTCTTTTTGTGATCTTAGGTTGAGTAAGGTAATTGCCTCCACACTTCATTTTTTGGGATTAAAATTGAACCAATCTTGTGAGTGTGAGCATGGCATATTGCGAGTGTTCTCCCTTTGTTTTTAAATGAAGGTTTATTGAACTACGGGATATGCTTCCTTGATTTTGTTTATCTTAGCAGGTCTTCCTTGTGGGAAAAAGTAATCACCCAAGGGAACGACCTAGATGGGAACATGCGAAAGCCAAGCGACTTCCACCCAGGATATAAGTGAGGATATTGGAACAAAGGCTAATATCACAAGGATTATTCTGACGAGAAGAGCAACAATGGTCTCTCATCATACTGGATAGTCCTCCATGAATGAAATGCCCACACTAAAACCCCTTGTTTAGTAAAGGCCAAAATCTTATCTATTTTTTGGTGCAAAAGGTCATGTCCTTTGAATCCGCCCCATGTATACATGTGGTTTTGTTGTAGAGATGAAAATTATTCCATGGGAGATTCATGGGTATTGATGCTTGGTTGACTTGAGAAGCGAGTGCACTATAAGGGGGAGCCTGTGTGGTCAAACATCTAATCATCCTCACTGAATATGCGTAACTATACTTATCCAAGTGGCAACCCAACAAATCTTGTCTTTTCAGCCTAGGGATTGTACATGTTCCTGAAATCAAAACACCTTTCTTGGATCTAAAACATTCAAAAACAAACATTCACAAAAGCTTCAAAATTTAAAACCCTTTGGAGAAAACAAATACCCTTCACAAATTTAAGTGTTCTTGCTTTCCCTACGGATTCCATCCTTGGAGGTTTCTAAGTACTTGGGTTAAATCATCATTTATTTTCACTAAATTCAACCTAGGAAACTATGCTCTTGAAACCTTGATTCTCACATAATGGACCTTGTGGAATGAAAAGGAATTAAGACATAGACATTTAATTTGAGATCATAAATCAAGAAAGTGGTTTTGGTAAAAAGAACTCATTAAGAAAAGATAAGGACAATTGGACCTCACATGTGTTTTTCTCAAATAATTTCCTGTGAAATCAAAATCCAAAAACAAAGATTTCAAGAAGCTCAGTCTAAAAGCTCGTGAGGAGCATCTTGAAAGGATTTTTGAACTTCGAGAAAGATTGGTATACAATCTCTACAAGAAGGCTTCAAAGAACAACCCAATTTTTTATGAGTTTTATTATCAATAGAATCCAACTCTTTTTCAAAGGTTTTCTTTTCTCACATAGGAATTATGACATGTTCTTAAATACCGAGGTCTTGTAAAAAAAAGTCTTGTCTAGGTCAAGTCTAGTATCAAAATCATCACTCTCATCCATTTCCCCATCACAAAAATCAAATCTCATCTCACCAACAAACTCTTAAGAAATTTGGAACATCATTCATGCTAAACTTATTGGGAAAATCAGCATCACTTTGTTTGAATTAACAAACCTAGTCGAACTATCAATTGTCTTGAACAAATTTACCTCTAGGATGATGCAACTTCCTAAGGTCTACTAGTTCATAATCACTTTTATTGGCTTAACACGCTTAGTAAAATCATTCCCTTGTACAAGTCTTCTTTAGGGTAATACAACTTCCTAGGGTTTACAAGTTCACCATCATCTTGTTTGGCTTAACACACCTAGTCAAATTATCGAAATCAAATCAATCCAAGCCCAAAAAAATTAGCATCACCCCCCTAAAATTTATTCAAGAGTTTCACTCATCCACATCATCCATTTATCTCATCCCCATCATCACAATTTTTGATCCTTGGACTCTCCTAGTTCTTATCCTTTTTGTGCCTAAAGATTAAGGTCAAACAATCTCTATTTTATGGTCCAAACAAGATCACAACACAAGAGGAACATGGAAATCACCAAGGAAACATCAACTTCAAGTGACCTGAGTAAAGCAACCTACAAAGTAAACCTTGCGGGATCAAGCAATCCCCCAAACAACTCCTCTCTACCATCACAAAATCCTCAAGAGGAAGGCTATGAAGAGGAAATCATCGACAAGGACTTGGGAATGACACAAAAGGAAATATCTGAAATGATTCAAAATCCAGAGAATCATAAAATTGTCAATGCCATGTTAAAACTTAATCCCTCTCTATATATACGTGTGTTAACGAAAGGAGGGGTCCAAATCCCTTCTGACCTTAACATAAGTACCAATATAGAAAGGCGTCTTACAAGTTTACCCCCAATGTCAATTCCAAACATCACTCAAGAAATTCCCCAAACCATATCAATGGTTGCATCAACCTCACTAGTTGTTAACAAGGGAAGCGCCATGTTTCGTGAATTACAAAAACATAACCTTGTAAAAAACAAAGAGGTAAACATCAACACCACACTGGATAAATTCATCCCAGTGAATCCATCACACTAGTATGTCCTACTTACTTTCCATAATCACATGGACTCATCCTCATTCCATGCAACGCCAACCTATCTGTTGAACATACAAACTTCTCTCCCCATGATTTCACAACGAGAAGGTGGTTTATTTGGAACAGGGGGAGTCATTGACCCATTCTCATCATCACTTTTCCAAGGGAACATACCATCATTCCCTCCATTATCGCTCACATCCATATCACCTCTTGGTTTGGGTCTTCCCCATCTAACCGCCAGTAGTTTCTCAAATCAAGCCAATCTGAGCATCACATCAAATCCTCTCCTTTTGCCAACAACATCACAATAGCAGGTGGCAACCATTCAAGCTACAACGGTCAATACTTAAACCAATCCCTCAAAGAATGGTTTCTCAGGGACCAAGCATCTCAATCACACCACTAACAACCCAAGTCTCAGCTACCAACACAACCCCTCTGCCCACCATAATGGTTAGCACCATCCCCAATCCACCACCAATCCCACCAAAAGCTAAAGTGATGAATTCATTTATCACCATGATTTAGGCAGTCTAAAAGGCCACCCATCAAAGGGTACTTCCACAAAACCATCAAGCTACACAACAGGCTGCTCAACAAGCACAAGCGCAACTAGTTGTTCAAAAATCTGCACAAGTTGCACAAGCCTAAAATGTCACACAAGTCGTGCAAGCTGCCCAACAAGAACAAGCTCAAGATTTAGATCAACACTAGAATCAATAGGTGTAAGCACAATACCATGCACATATGCAAGCAATTCATCAACATGCATACCAACAAGCCCTGCAAGATTTTCAAGCACAACAACAAGCACAACAACAAGGTTTATTAGCGCAACAATAACTAGACCAAAAATAAGATTTGTTGGTGCAACAACAACTAGAACAAGAACAAGCTTTATTGGTGCAACAAAAGCTAGACCAACAACAAGATTTATGGGAACAACAACAACTGGAAAAATAACAAGCTTCGTTGGAACAACAAGTGTTGTTGGCACAAATGTAGGCATATTAGCAAGCCTTAATCGCACATTAGAGCTTGCAAGAAACCCCCACCAATACCCCTCTCATCAATCAAACACCGCAAAAACCTCAAAAAACATTCATGCCACCTCCTAATCCACAAAATGATGTTGCAACACAAATCAAATTGCTCTCGCAGCAAGTGTTGGACCTCTAGTTAGGAAAAACAACCAGAATGCTAGGCAACTTGTGTCCCTATCCTTTTCAAAAAATTATTACAATGGTACCATTCCCAAAGGAATTCGAGATCCCCAAATTTGATAAATATAATGGGACAAGAAACCCTAAAAATCACGTTAGGGAATTTCAAGTGCATTGCATGGAGGTTGCATATGATGACACATATGTAATGCAACTTTTCCCTCGAATTTTGATTGGTCCTACCATGGAATGGTTCTCTCACCTACCCATAGGCATCAAAACATTCCAAGAAATCATGGAAGCATTCCTTAAAAACTATGCATTCAACATGGGTGCAAACGTTAGTTTGGAGGAACTATCAATGCTTAAACAAAGAAAAGGAGAGCTATTCACATCCTTCTTGCAAAGATGGTGATCCAAGGCCAATCAGAGCAAGTGGACCATGCCAGAAGAACAAAAAGTTTGCACAATCATATCTAATCTAGATGAAAACTTGGCATTCTACCTAAAAATGTAATGCATCACCGTGTATGATCAATTGATCCCAAAGGCGCTCAATATTGAAAGATCCCTTATTGCGCGAGGAGGAGCATTGACAATTCATACACAAAAAGATAAATTGGTCCTCCAAAAATTATATAGATAAACCTCAAACATGGTCGAGGAACAAAAATATCACAAATAATAGAGTGGTCTATGCTAAAGTGGTCATTAGTGCCTCTAAGCAGAACATCTAGACCCATCGATCACAAAATCACAATCATAATAACGTGCAAACTAATATGGTGGCACAACAAAAACTGCTTCCTAACAACCAAATAAATAACATGTTCAATCAAGGTGGACCACCTCCTCGGAACAAGTATCCTCCCCAATGGAAGTTCACGGCCCTTGGAGAATCAATTGAATCCATAACAAAGAAGCTAGTTAAGGAAAACCTTATCAAAATCTCCAACTCTTAGCAATATGTGGAACCCATGACAAAAACACCAAGGTACAATGAAAATCTCCTTTGTGATTTTCACAAAATCAAAGGCTACAAAACCGCAAATTGCATGAGGTTGAAAAACATCAACCAGGACCTCATTGAGATCAAGATCATAAATGTCGAACAACCAGCTAGAAATCAAGATCTTAAAATATACACGAATCTAATGTCGAATCATAATCAAGGAAATAACCAAGGGAACAACAAAGGGTAGCAAAAGTATGCTAGTACAAACCTTGTATATGAAGCCATTGTCGCATGCGTAGATGAAATGGTCACTGTCATTAACATGAAGGGAGCCAATGCTAATTGTGGGGTCACCACACCTGGTGACAAGATTACTATTGTAGGGTTATCATAGCCATCTAAGAACCCCATTTCAAATCCAAAAGTCATTCCCTATGATTATAGCATCATTGACCAACTAAAAAGAACCCCCACTCAAATATCCATCATGGATTTATTGAAAATTTCCACCACCCATAGGAAAATCCTTGATGAAGCATTAGTTGTGTCCATTGTCTCTGCTACCCTTGATAGGGAACAATTTCAGCCTACGGTTGGTAACATCGTTACCCCAAATCTCCTCACCTTCTCTGATCAAGATTCCCCCCCCAACCATCTCACAATCGTGCACTTCACCTTTAAGTGTTGGTTCACAAAAACAAAGTCAAAAGGGTCCCAGTGGATGGAGGTGCAAGCCTCAATATTTGTTAGCTCAAACTCATAAAAAAATTGTGAATCTCAGAGGAATCCATTGACAAAAACAAAGGCATCACCATCAAAGTGTATGATGACAAAGAAAGAGTGTCTCAAGGCACCATCAGGATCCCAATCCATGTAACGCCAACTACCATGGAAACCACTTGTCAGGTTCTTGACCTTGACTTGCCCTATAACATCCTCCTAGGATGTCCATGGATCAATGGAATGAAGGCGGTTTCCTCAACATTCCACCAGTGTGTCAATTTTTTATACCAAAATGAGGAGGTCACAATACATGGTGATCCAGAGCCATTTTCCTATTACAAAAACTTGGAAGCCAAGTTTTACAAAATTCCCCAAGTACCATAAAATGATGAAGGCCCATCCACTCCTTATATAGTTCCATCTAACCTTGCCTCCAATTCTATGACAGAGACACCCTCCATCCTTGATATAGCGGACATCAAACTCATGATCCAAGACAATGGGTATGGAGATTACAAAATGAAGAAAAATGCATTTGTTGTAGTAGAGTTACCACAATCTCCTAGGTCGCACGGGCAACCTCAATCAGCTGAAACACCTATCCACACTTCTAGGGAAGATCCTTCTAGATTTCATCATTGGGGGGATCTAAGTCAGGAAAATGTGGATGAGGGGGACATTTCAGGCACACTATACCATGATGAAAGACCCACTCCCACTCTACCCATGGATGAAACCAAGAGAGGATTGCAAATTATGCTCAGTATGGGCTACAACAAGAATGAAAGCCTCGGAAGAAATAGCGATGGATGATTGGAGACCATCATTTTAGAAAGACGAATGAGAAACCTTGGCCTCACATGTACCCCTCTAAGTATAAGCGTATGTGGAAGAGGTACTCCTAGTAGAGCAGTCAGGTCTCCTCCTCAAGTATCGACAACTGCCCTTCAACCACCCGTATCCACATGTCTGCCCCTAGATAATTTCACTTTTGACATAACTGATGTCTACCCCAGTAGTGATGATGAGGATACCATAAATGGCCTTCCCATGCTCTTTGAGAATTCCTCCTTACTTATGAATTGTGTCTCACCCATTGATTCAAACTGCCAAACTTATGAAATAAATCTAGTTTACTCGCAACTCATCGACTATGATCAACAGGGACCACCTGTTCTAGACACATTCAAAAATGATGAGGCACTCTCAAAATTTATGGGACTAAGGGATATAGTTCCATGCAGAGATCACAAGGCTGGGCTAGACATCACACTAGACACCTAGGCCTATTATGGGGAGACGATTGAGTCCTTTAGTCACAAAAGAAAAAGAATGAGAATAAGCTCAGGGTCATTGAGTGAAAACCACACTATAGCACTCTCTAACCAAAGAATAGTAAAAATAAAGGATGCATCCAATGGTTAAAACCTCTCTGAGGCATTGAAGGATGAAGGATTCAATCTTCCCCCTACTGCACTTCATCAGGAGAAATCGACAGTCTTGGAAAAACAATGTAATCCTGTCAATCCGGGAATGGAAGTAAAACCATAGATCACCTTCTATGCTGAGTCACTTCTGATAGAAGAACAAGAATTATTGGCTGCATTTCTAAAAGAATGAAATTTGAACTTTGCATGGACCTATGTTGATATTTTGCATCTTGTTCTAGACTTTGTGGTTCATCACTTAGCTATTTACCTTGGAGCAAAGCCAGTAAGACAAAAATTAAGAAAAATGCACCTTTAGATAGCCTTGCTAGTCAAGGTAGAATTAAAGAAAACTCTTGGACATCAGATTTATATGCCCGATTGATTATCAAAAATGGGTATCCAATATTGTGCCAGTTTCAAAACCAAATGGAGGCATCTGTATCTACACTAACTTTAGAAACCTCAACAAAGCATGTCCCAAGGATGATTCTCCACTACCTAACATTGATATGATAGTGGACATGATGGTCGGAAATGAGATGATATCATTTATGGATGGTGTTGGAACTCTCAAATTTTGCAAATTTCAAATTTCAAAAATTTTGCTTCTGCACTTTCAAAAGTGCACCTGAACAATCAGTCCCAACTGACCAACTTTGGAGGCTTGTAATTTAAAGCCTATTGATTGTCGTGCAAAACCCATTTGTAGATATACTCAATTGACATATGTGAGTAGGCGTGTCAAATTTTAACTTCCCATGATAAGTTTTGACAGGGTTTCAAAAAGTGAAGCTGGAAGGTTTTTGCATTGTTCTGCTGTTTACAGATTGTTAGTTTGCGAAACAGCTTCCTGTTTGAGCTTTGTTTTCACAATCAGTTCACTGTCATGACAAAATGAATGTTGTTCCACATTCCCATTATCAACATGATCTTGAGTGTTAGTTTACAGAGCCTCATGATCTGATCTGCTATTTTTAGCAGATCGAAACCAAATGCAGTTTGTTCTATTTTGTAGCTACATTCCTGACAGCCTTTCTGAGAGGCCAACTTCGACCGTCAATATCTTTTGATCGGTGATGTTTCAAAGAAATTCCTTTTACACACATGCTCAATATACCTTAATGTTTCATTGTGTCTAATGGAAGCTCCTCAGGGATTGATTTGATATGTTTACAAATTAGCAAACGGGTGTGTTCTAATTGGTTCTGAACAACTGTTGTTTCAAAAAGGTTCAACTAAGCAAATTGATAGATTAATATCCGGTTCCTTGGGATCTGTTTCTCCGAGCCATCTTTTGCACTATACTTTTGGATCAATTGGCTAAATGCTTGCAAGTTTTTATGTTTTCACGAGGTCATTTGATTGGTTTCCCAGATTGATTCTTGAGGCAACTTGGCCTGTTTTGACCATTTTGCAAAAGTGCTAGAAAATAGTTTTTAATGGCGACCCAGTTCATGTTTTCACTTCACTTGCATTCAAAACATAATTTCAGATCATTTCAAGATGAAGTTTGTTCCAAAACGAAAAAAAATTTAGTCTGACCCACATGGGGACCTGACATGCTCTTACTAAAGGATACTCTGATTATGGAAAGAAATGAATTTCAAAGCATTGTTCCATGATTGAATTCTCATTTGGTCATTATCACAAGTTTTTTCAATCAACAAAAATGAAGGTGGAGGTTCTTCTTCATTTGGCATAATGAGGAAGAGGAAATTGAAGTTGTTTCTTAGAGTTTTGGTGAAGGTATGAAACCAATGATTTATAGTACTTGTTGCCATTTAATTTAGTGGGACATCATTTTGAAATTGACATGGGAGGAGGAGCAAATGTATATGGCCATTTTAAGACTTCAGAAAAGGACCAAAACATAGACATGTGAATATCGCCTATCATTTGGGTTTCATTCAGAGCTCAATAAAGCGAGGAAGAATAGTGTTGGATCAGATTCGTTTATCTTTCCAGGTGACATTGATGATGTTTATGGCACTGGAAAAGATATGAGGCCTACTGAAGAATCCTAAAGCAATCTTTTGTCTCCATGGATAATATCCACTTAGCGGTTGATGTGTCAATTGAGTGTATTATTTTATCATAGATGAGCTCAAACAAATGGAACTAGACAAAGCTGCACAGTGTAAGGAATTTGACATGCAAATTCTAGTGTGCTTTTCAAATGCAAATGAAAATGTTTTGTAACCTTGGTGCCAAAGGATGGATATCCATCAAAAATTTCCTAGAGTTGTTTGAAAGCAACAATGTCTGAAGGGCTCGAGTCACATTTGGGTGCCATGTATGACAATATGCGGAAAGTGACTGTAAAGAAGATTTTGGAAAATTCTAAGGCAAAGGGTTTCAACATGTGAGGGTGTAGACTCGGCCAGAGAATGGAGCATGGTGGGCTCAAGGCATACCAGTCAATGGAGAAGGTTCACATGTGGCTTGCAGCAGGGAGAATCAACGCCAGTGGTGGAAGGAGCCCACGAGCTGCAGGGAAGGCATGCCTAGTGATGGGGAGTGCGTAGGGGAGGTGCTCACCAAATGGGAAGCAGAGGCCTGCGCCAAGTGAAGGGCAGTTGGTGGGCGTGGTTTAAAATAGCAGAGGAGCTCCCGTAGCACAAGGAAAAGCAAGGATAGTAGCAAAAGGAGAGCCCACATTAATGGAAGGCCCGAACTATGAAGGGAGACTTCCAGACCCGCGAGCAGTTTGGAGTGTTTGAAGAGGTCAGGTATTGAAGGCCACCATAGCCAGAGAAGGAGAATGGATGGCGCGTAGCAAGAGGAATAACCAGTGGAAATCCACAGCCGATGGAGGCAGTGCAGAAACAATGGCGGCCAACACAGGGATGAGCACGAGAGCTTAGAAAAAATATAAAAATAGGGCATTTCAACCCATTCTCGCGGACCTCACAAAGTTTGGGTGACTTCGCCAAAAAACCCTGCGAGGTGTACGAGAATATAGGGGGGCTCTTTAATTAAATTTTTTAATAAAGTTATATCTGTGTGGTTAAAACAGAGGTTGGTCCCGAGAGAATTTTCAAAGGAATGGGTAAAATTTTAATAGTTTACTCCATAGTGTAATCGGGTAAATAAGATATTTACAAGACAATTATTTTATTAATAATTTTATTTTGCATGAGGTGAATAATTTTATTCATTGTATAAATGGTGAATATTATTTTAGTGAAGGGGGGTAAATATTTTAAATGAGAAATATCTTATTTGCTGAGAATTATAATGTGTAGTTCTAGAATTGTAAAAGAGAAAATATTTCAAAGTATTATTGCAACAGAAATAAAAGGCTGAAACAGTTTGTGCACGGGAAGATATTTTTTGAGCAGTTGGATGAAATAAGAAGAATCTCCACATGGGCAGATTTTCTGTTGCTAAGCAATCATGAGGAAATGTTGTTTTGAGAGGTAAAGTTTGTTGGAGGAGGAAGAGGAGAAGATATTTTGCAGAATTGATGATCAACGGTGAATGAAGATTCTAGATGGCATTTTCGGATTAGTTTTAGGGCTATCTTCACTCTTCTATTTCTTCTCTTCTCTTCTCAGTGTATAGGGTTCTAAGTTTTTGTATTGGGCTGTGTAGATAGAGGTTTGTTAACTTTGAGTTATTTTGAGACTAGAAGCTATAATTTTTGATTTTATGAGCAAATACAACCAGTTTGTGCAAATAAATCATGAAATGTGTTTACCTTTTCATGAATATCTTCAATTTGTCTCCATACTTGTACAATTAAATCATATGAATTCAATAATACAAATTATTTTGAGTTTGTCATCTCAAATTTCATGAGATTGTGTTATTTGTTTATGGGTCTCTTTCAAAGAAATGGTTAAATACTGTGAGCAGATAATAGTGATTTTAAGTGTGCAGGTTGGATTTGATAAGGAGAATTTGATGGATAATAGGAGTGGGATTGTTGGTGTAAGACACTAACAGTTGATGCTAAGTAGCAACAATTTTAGATCCACTAGTTGAATGCCATTTGCTGATAAAGTTGTGTTATGTATTTGACTCCATGGCCCATAATTGGTACTGATTTATCTTGTAGCTTAATGCATCTCAGAAACAAAATTTTAAATGTAAAATCATTCTTGTTCTTATTGTTTGGACAGTTGTGTCTGTCATGTTCTCCTTCCTGATTAGTGAAATTCATTCAATAGTTTGCCAATATTGAGTGATATTTTAGGTTTCTCAGCAATTCTGTGAGAGCATAATCTGTTAAGCAATATCTTGTTGCTTGTGTGTCTAGATTGTTTGATATTGCTAAAGTGTTACCCCCCTAGGTCTTACAAAGCTTGAAGTGTAGGGGAAATGTGCATCCATTCCATTTCCTGTTAGTTGGCCACTAGGTTTTGTGGTTCTTTATAATGGAGGTTGGCTACTTCTTAGGGAATTACAAATCCTAGTTGGGTTGTATTTTTAAACACCAACAGAATGGCGACTCTACTAGGGAGAATTTGAGAAGATTTGAATTACAGAATCTAGCCTTAAGAGTCAGTGCATAGAGTCAAACACTTTGTCATTATGAAATTGTTCAAGTTTGAAGGATTTCTGGCCTAGAGAAGTTGTTGTAGTGAACCTGAACAGTTTTGTAATCTGTGGTGCTCTGCTAGTGGAAAGGAACTCAAAAAGAAATTTAACTGTGAAAGAACATAATATTTGAAGTTCGGTCCTCTGTGAAAGGAGGTGGCAACTCTGTTTCATAGAACTTGTTGAAAATTTAAAAGAAAGTTCCAGATCTACAAATCTTACCAGTCAAGAACAAAAATTTGAAGTAGCTATAAAATTCCCAGGTATTCTTCACTCTTGGTTTTCAAGAAAATTGTATATGGAAACCATGTTTGAACATCTTAGACAAAAATTTTGTTCCCTATTGAGTGATTAACACTAAAACGGGGAAGGAACAATAATATTTAGTTTGCATACTTCTGAGTTGTAATTTGCAGCCTATATATTTTGTTGGAGAAGTATGCTTATTCTTAAAATTTTCCCACTAAATTGATATTATGTGTAAATGCATTTGAATCATGCATTATGGTATTCTAAGATTGTAATCAAAAGTAGAAATAGGGAAAATGAATGATCAATTGTAGAGTTGATATGTAAAATTTGAAAAGGGCATATCAAGATGCCTCAATACATGCACCCTGGCATGGGTCCAGATGGAACTAATGTTTGTGATCAGTCCCAGCTAGATTGTCAAAGAGGTTTCAGCACTGGAAGGTATAGAGCTATTAATTTCAGTAACCTTAGTGGTTACCCAAATGATATTCCAGCTAAAGTCAAAAATAAGTTACCAAGGCTCATTAGTGATAAGGCTGAATCAGCAATTAAGCATTTGCAAGAGTTCAACAATGTGATAGATGATTATGAGATTGATCATGAAGATGTGATCATGAGACTATTTGTTCAGTCCTTGAGAGGAGATGCAAGAGAATGGTTCAAGGCAGTGTTCCTGGAGCAATTTGGTGAAAGGATTAACCCTGTTTTGGTAAGGAAAAAATTCATGAACATGGAGAAAGGAAAAGATGAGTTGGTCCCATCTTTTAATCTCAGATTTTCAATGATCATTAGAGAAATCCCAAAGAACATAAGACCAAATGATGTTGAATGTTTGGTCATGTACCTGGGAGCATTTGACAAAAAGATGAGTTATCTTTTGAGGGATAAAGAACCTACAACCCTGCTCCAAGCGTATCAGATGACTATGGACATTGAGAACAATTTGAGATACTCAATGTTGAAAGGACATAGGGCTATAAGTGTTGATCATCCTAACACACCTCAAGAGAATAGAACTCGTGGAGCAGCTAGTAAAAATTCTTGTCAAGAGGGTAATTGTGTTGCTGCTCCAATTTCTCCATCATTACAATCTGCACAAAATATAGTGTCTCAAAATGAAGATGTTTGCTGTATGAATGAGAATGCTAATTGTAATCAGTTTACAATTAGCACATGTGCAGATCCTTGCAACAGTAATGAAGAGGAAGGTACATGGTTTGATGAGAAAATAAATATGCACGAAATCTTTTCTTGCAATATTTTGTGTAATGAAGAAATGAAACAGGTAAGGGACATCTTTCCATGTCCTATTTTGGTTTGTGAAGATGATACAAATGCTGATAATATTCCTTCTCCAGTTAGTTAACAAGACATTGAAGATGAAAGTTCAAGAACCTACTCTGAGGAATCTAAGCATGGTTTGTGTAGTGATAAGTCATCTTGTGATGGGGATACTGATGAAGGTCAAATTGATTACTCTTTTGCTGACTATGAATGCCCTGGGAATGATGAAGAAGGTAATGAACCTATTTATGCTTTTGCTGCTCATGACTGTTTATGTGAAACAAAGATGGAAACAGTTTCAGATGCTTGGCATCTCACACCATGTTGTGAAACTATCAATGATCATGCTGATTTTTCTTATGCTGGCCATAGTAGCTTCAATGAAGTAGACTTGGAAAGTTTTATATCAGATGAGGATGATGATAGTATGCAAGATGTGGAGGACATGGTTTCACTCCTAGATTATGTGGATATGGTAGAAATGTTAGATGTGTGTACTTTTGAAGGATTTGAACTTTCATGCTGAGGAGGCTGAGAATATTGACTCAAAAATAAATATAATGGAAAATCCATTGTGTGATGAGCCTCCATCTTCATTCGAGATGAGAAATGATGAAACCTATTGGTGGCGAGATAATCCACTCTTTGTTGAGAGTTCCAATGATGCATTTCACACATGGTTGGAATGTAGTGTTGAGCAAGAAAATGAACAATTTCATGAACTCCTTGAGGGCACTTCCTATGACTATTTTACATTTGAAACAGATGTTGTAGGTAAGGTTGAACATCTTGGTGTCAGCTACTTGGACAAGATTGAATATTTTCAATTTCCAGTTCAGCTGGAAAGTATTTTTATAGAACATGACAATGAGATGAATAACAACAAATGTTATTGTCAATTTGAGCATATTATATATGATGAATATAACACACATGTGTCATGTGATGATGGAAGCTTGCAATTTGTGACTGATTATGCAATGAAGAATGATAGATATTGTAGTGGCAGTGTGTGTAATTAGGTAAATTTTAGTGGTCACCACATTTTTCTGCTTATAAGAAAGTCACATATATTGTTTTGGTTTGACAGATGCAACCATGATTTGAGAGAGATCAACTCTTTTAATAGATTCGTATTTGACAGAGTTAAATGTTGATCCTCATTTTTTGATTTGGTGACTTGGGGTCATCAGATGAAATTGAAAAAACAAAGTTGCATCGGGGAGCAGTTTGAAGGTACCTATTGAATTCAGCTTTTGGTCTACTCTCCCTAGAGATCTAGGATCTTGCTATGCCCATAGGGGGCGTACATCCCCAGTCGGAGCCACTATTGGCACTCTTAAATTTTTCAAATTTGAGATGCCTATTTCAAAAATTTTGCTTTTGCACTTTCAGAAGTGCACCTGAACAATCAGTCTTGACTAACCCACTTTGAAGGCTTGTAATTTAAAGCTTATTGATTTTCGTGCAAAACCCATTTGCAGATATACTCAATTGACATATGTGAGTAGGCGTGTCAAATTTTAGCTTCCCATGATAAGTTTTGACAGGGTTTCAAAAAGTGAAGCTGGAAGGTTTTTGCACTGTTCTATTGTTTGCAGATTGTTAGTTTGCGAAAAAGCTTCCTGTTTGAGCTTGGTTTTCACAATCAGTTCACTGTCAAAAAATGTTGTTCCACATTCCCCATATCAACATGATCTCAAGTGTCAGTTTGCAGAGCCTCATGATCTGATTTGCTATTTTTAGCAAATCGAAACTAAATGTAGTTTGTTCTATTTTGTAGCTGCATTCTTGATAGCCTTTCTGAGAGGCCAACTTTGACCGTCAGTATCTTTTGATCGGTGATGTTTCAAAGCAATTCCTTTTGCACACGTGCTCAAGATACCTTAATGTTTCATTGTGTCTGATGGCAGCTCATCAGGAGTTGATTTGCTATGTTTACAAATTAGCAGTCGGGTGTGTTCTAATTGGTTCTAAACAGTTGTTGTTTGAGAAAGGTTCAATTGAGCAAATTGATGGATTAATATCCGGTTCCTTGGGATTTGTTTCTCTGAGCTGTCTTTTGCACTATACTTTTGGATCAAATGACTAAATTCTTGCAAATTTTTATTTTTTCACGAGGTCGTTTGATTGGTTTCCCAGATTGATTCTTGAGGCAACTTGACCTATTTTGACCATTTTGCAAAAGTGTTAGAAAATAGTTTTTAATGGCGACCCAGTTCATGTTTTCACTTCACTTGCATTCAAAAGACAGTGTCAGATCATTTCAAGGTGAAGTTTGTTCCAAAACGAAAAAAAATTTAGTCAGACCCACATGGGGACCCGACATGCTCTTACTAAAGGACACTCTGATTATGGAAAGATATGAATTTCAAAGCATTGTTCCATGATTGAATTCTCATTTGGTCATTATCACAAGTTTTTTCAATCAACAAAAATGAAGGTGGAGGGTCTACTTCATTTGGCATAATGAGGAAGAGGAAATTGAAGTTGTTTCTTAGAGTTTTGGTGAAGGTATGAAACCAATGATTGATAAGCACTTGTTGCCATTTACTTTAGTGAGGCAACATTTTGAAATTGACATGCAAGGAGGAGCAAATGTATATGGCCATTTTAAGACTTCAAAAAAGGACCAAAACATAGACATGTGAAGATCGCCTATCATTTGGGTATGATTCAGAGCTCAATAAAGCGAGGAAGACTAGTGTTGGATCAGATTTGTTTATCTTTCCAAGTGACATTGATGATGTTTATGGGAGTGGAAAATCTATGAGGCCTACAGAAGAATCCTAAAGCAATCTTTTGTCTCCATGGATAATATCCACTTGGCGGTTGATGTGTCAATTGAGTGTATTATTTTATCATAGATGAGCTCAAAGCAATGGAACTAGACAAAGCTGCATAGTGTAAGGAATTTGAAATACAAATTCTAGTGTGCTTTTCAAATGCAAATGAAAATGTTTTGTAACCTTAGTTCCAAAGGATGGATATCCATCAAAACTTGCCTGGATTTGTTTGAGAGTAGCAACGTCTGAAGGGCTCGAGTCACATTTCGGTGCCATGTATGACAATATGCGAAAAGTGACTGTAAAGAAAATTTTGGAAAATTCTAAGGCAAAGGGGTTCAACCAGTGAGGGTGTAGACTCGGCCAGAGAATGGAGCATAGTGGGCACAAGGCATACTAGTCAATGGAGAAGGTTCATGCGTAGCTTGCAATAGGGAGAATCAACGCCAGTGGTGGAGGGAGCTCATGAGTTGCAGGGAAGGTACGACCTGGTGATGGGGAGTGCATAGTGGAGGTGTGCACCAAATGGGAAGTAGATGCCCGCACTAGGTGAAGGGCAGTTGGTGGGCGTGGTCTGAAACAACAGAGGAGCCCGCATAGCACAAGGAAAAGTGGGGATAGTAGCAAAAGGAGAGCCCGCATTAATGGAAGATCTGAACCATGGAGGGAGACTTCTAGACCCGTGAGCAGTTCGGAGTGTTTGAAGAGGCCAGGTATTGAAGGCCACCATAGCCAGAGAGGGAGAATGGATGGAACGCAGCAAGAGGAATGGCTAGTGGAAATCCACAGCCAGTGGAGGCAGTGCAAAAGTGATGGCGGCCAACACAGGGATGAGCACGAGAGCTCAGCAAAAGTACAAAAATAGGGCATTTCAACCCATTCTCACAGACCTCGCAGAGTTTGGGTGACTTTGCCAAAAAACCCTGCGAGGTGTGCGAGAACATAGGGGGGCTCTTTAATTAAATTTTTTAATAAAGTTATATGTGTGTGGTTAAAACAGAGGTGGGTCTTGGGAGAATTTTCAAAGGAATGGGTAAAATTTTAATAGTTTACTCCATAGTGTAACCGGGTAAATAAGATATTCACGAGAAAATGATTTTATTAATAATTTTATTTTGCATGAGGTGAATAATTTTATTCACTGTATAAATGGTGAATATTATTTTAGTGAAGGGGGGTAGATGTTTTAAATGAGAAATTTAAAACATTGAGTGAATGGATACAAGTAAAATGAAATATTTGAGTGAAATATCCTATTTGCTGAGAATTATAATGTGTAGTTCCATCATTTTAAGAGAGGAAATATTTCAAAGTATTGCTGCAACAGAAATAAAATGCTGAAACAGTTTGTGCACAGGAAGAGATTTTTTGAGCAGTTGGATGAAATAAGAAGAATCTCCACATGGGAAGATTTTCTGTTGCTGAGCAATCATGAGGAAATGTTGTTTTGAGAGGTAAAGTTTGTTGGAGGAGGAAGAGGAGAAGATATTTTGCAGAATTGATGATCAATGGTGAATGAAGATTCCATATGGCATTTTCAGATCAGTTTTAGGGCTTCCTTCATTCTTCTATTTCTTCTCTTCTCTTCTCATTGTACAGGGTTCTGAGTTTTTGTGTTGGGATAGGTAGATAGAGGTTTGTTAACACTGAGTTATTTTGAGTCTAGAAGCTGTAATTTCTGATTTTACGAGCAAATACAACCAATTTGTGCAAATAAATCATGAAATGTGTTTACATTTTTATGAATATCTTCAATTTGTCTCCATACTTATATAGTTAAATCATATGAATTTAATAATACAAAATATTTTGAGTTTATCATCTCAAATTTCATGAGATTGTGTTATTTGTTTATGGGCCTCTTTCAAAGAAATGGTTAAATACTGTGAGCAAATAATAGTGATTTTAAGTGTGCAGGTTGGATTTGATAAGGAGAATTTGATGGATAATAGGAGTGGGATTGTTGGTGTAAGACACTAACAGTTGATGCAAAGCATCACCAATTTTAGATCCACTAGTTGAATGTCATTTGCTGATAAAGTTGTCTTATGTATTTGACTCCATGGCCTAGAATTGGCACTGATTTATCTTGCAGCTTAATGCATCTCAAAAACAAAATTTAAATGTAAAATCATTCTTGTTCTTATTGTTTGGACAGTTGTGTCTATCATGTTCTTCTTGCTGACTAGTGAAATTCGTTCAATAGTTTGCCAATATTGAGTGATATTTTAGGTTTCTTAGCAATTTTGTGAGAGCATAATCTATTAAGCAATATCATGTTGCTTGTGTGTCTAGATTGTTTGATACTGCTAAAGGGTTACCCCCCTAGGTCTTACAGAGCCTGAAGTGTAGGGGAAATGTGTATCCATTCCATTTCCTATCAGTTGGCCCCTAGGTTTTGTGGTTCTTTATAATGGAGGTTGGCTACCTCTTAGGGAATGGAAAATCCTAGCTGGGTTGCATTTTTAAACACCAATAGATGGCTTCTTGAGGTATAACCAGATAATGATCGCAAATCAGGACCAGCATAAGACAACATTTAAATGTCCATTGGGCACCTACTGCTAGAACATGATGCCATTTGGGCTAAAAAATGCAGGGGTGACTTATCAAAGGGCCATGACACTAATATTTTATGACATGATACACAAAACTATCAAAGATTACGTAGATGATATATTGGCCAAATCAAAAAAGAGAAAAAATCATATAGTAGCCCTAAGTGCCATTTTCAACAAACTGAAGAAGTACAAGGTTAGACTCAACCCTGAGAAATGTGTCTTTGGGGTGCAATCAGGTAAACTTTTGGGATACATAGTATCGATGAGAGAAATAGAGGTGGATCCCTCCAAGGTCAAAGAAATCCTCGACATGGAAGCACCAAGGACACTAAAAGAACTTAAAGGCCTATAAGGAAAACTCTACTCCATCTGAAGATTCATAGCACAACTAGCAGATAAATCGACTGCATATTCACATCTACTCCAAAAGGGAGTAGCAAACAAATGGGATAACAAGTGTGATCAATTTTTTGGTAAAATCAAAGAATATCTACTTACACCACGAGTTTTGATGCCACCTATCCCAGGAAAACCACTGATTCTATATATTTCAGCAACCATGGCAGCTCTCGGCAATTTTCTAGCCCAACATGATGAAAATGGATGAGAGAGAACGATATACTACATCAACAAGATAATGATAGGGCATGAGCTCAACTACACACCAATATAAAAATCTTATGTCGCAGTTATGTTTGCAGCCAAAATTTTTAGACACTACATGATGGCTCATCAGATCAAGTTGATTGCAAAGATTGATCCACTAAAATATCTTCTCTCTACAGAAACTCTTACAAGATGAACAAAAAAATAGGTTATGATATTGAAATAACATGATATTGAATATGTAGAGCGCAAGGCTATTAAGGGGAAAGTGATTGCAGGCCAACTACCATAGGCTCCCATCTATTCAGAGAATCCACTCAGATCAGAATTTCTAGATGAGTCCATCTTTAATCTCATCATAGCCAATGACTAGAAAATCTAATTCAATGGTTCATACACACAACATGGATCAGGAACCGGTGTTTTCTTCATCACCCGACAGGGGGATTTTATACCTAGATCCTACAAATTGGTAGTCCCCTATACCAACAACATTGCAAAATACGAGGCTTTAACCATAGGTCTCAAGATTGTGACAAAGTGGTAGATCATGGTACTAAAGGTTTATGGGGATTCATAACTTATTATCAACCAAGTCAACGGTGGGTACCAAAATAAGGATGACAAGATGAAACCATATAAGAAGTTAGTAGAGAGCCTCAAAGAATCATTTATTGATATTACCTTTGAACAGATAGCCAGGGCTAACAATAGAGCAGTTGAAACCATGGCAACAATTGGATCCTTATTGGATATCCCTCACAATGTATGAAAACATGAACTCCTAGTAGAGTAGCTTCTCATACCGACATTTGAGGTACCAGAGTCAAAATATGTGTGCAAACTCATTGGTCCCGATGATCCCTAGTATCATGACATCTATACCTACCTAAGAATAGGAGTCCTTGCAGTTGACACTATTCCAAACCTTAAATGAGACTTTATCAAAAGGTCCTTACATTTTTTCATCCTAGGAGAAACCCTCTATCATAGGAGAATTGAGGGAAACCTTTTGCATTGCTTAAATCCCGAGGAGTCCCTGACTGCTTTAATTGAGGTACATAATGGAACTTGCGACTCATACTTGAGCGGTATGAACTTGGCGAAGAATTTGTTGAGAATTGGGTACTACTGGCCAATAGTGGAAAGAGAGGCACATGAATTTATCAGAAAGTGTTTATAGTGCCAACAGCATGGAGACCTTATTCATGCACCAGCTCAAGAGCTCCATCCTATTGTTACACCTTGGCCCTTTTCACAATGGGGGCTCGATCTCATAGGAAAAATCACACCCACCTCATCCAATAGCCATAAATTCATCATCACCGCCACATAGTATTTCAAAAAGTGGGTCAAAGTGATTCCCATAACCTACATAATGGGAAAGCAGATTTCCAAGTTCATCTTGTACTGTCTCATTTTTTGATATGGTGTCCCCCAACCCATTATCTCTAATAATGAGAAACCCTTCAAGAATTAGGATGTATGTGATTTGTGCAACAAATTCAAAATCCAACATCGCTTTTCCACTCTATATTACCCACAAAGCAATGGCTAAGTAGAAGCCACTAATAAAATTATCTTGAAAATCCTTAAGAAAACAGTCAATGACTCTAGTTGTGATTGGAATCTATAGATAAATCCTACCTTATGGGCCTACCACACTAGCATCCACATGCCAATAGGTGCCACCCCATTCTCCCTAGTCTACGGATCAAAAGCCATCCTCCCAATCGAGATTGAGCTCCCATCATTGAGAATATCATTAAGAAACCTCATCACAGATGAAGAATATAGGGTCTCATGACTTAATGAGTTGGAGTTACTAAATGAATGGTGTATGGATGCCCTCAACCATATACAAGTCTATCAAAACCACCTAAAGTGCAACTACAACAAGAAGATCAGGAGACACACCTTCCAAGTCAGCGAACTTGTTCTAAAAGAAAATTATAAGAACATGCCAAACCCAGATAGAAAAGGTGAATTTGAGGCCAACTGGTTGGGACATTTCATCATCACAACAAGCTAAAAATTAGGGGCATATCAATTGTCAACACCAGAGGGCGAGCCTCTGCAGGAGCCCATGAACAATTGTCATCTCAAAAAGTTTTATGCCTAAAAAATTGCAAGAGTATAAAACCAAAAAATACAAAAAAATTAAAAAAATGTCCTGAAAAATGGTCACCTTGATTAAAACCTAGCAAATACACATCTTGGTGACAACAAAAAAAATAAAATACAAAAATCCAAAAAAATCAAAAAAAGGATTGAAAACAGTAAAGAAAAAATTGTCCTCTAGTGAAAACCATTTCGGTGGCGCTCTGGACAAGTACCTTGGTGAAAAACTGACAAACAGAAACCAAGCGTAAATAAATCACTCTCCATCCACCAAGATCTTCACAACCTATCCTACACACTCACTTATCCATTACATTCCATCTATCCTTCCATCAAATCCATTCACATTTTGTACCATAGCCTTATCTTGTGCTCGTATCATGTTCCACCATAGTACTACTTGGCATATTCCTAAGATCAGTTTGTCCTACTTGTATCGAAGTATTATATCACACCACATCGGGGCATTTTCCTACATCGGATCAGATTCCTGTATATTCTTGTGATCTCCCTTAACATCAAAAAATAAAAAATATTTAGAAAATCAGTCAAAAATCCAAAAACATTCAAAAATCCAAAAATCCAAGAACATTCAAAAATGCATCAAAAATTTAAAAACATTCAAAACACCATATCAAAATCCAAAACATGTCAAAATCCAAAAAATCAAAAAATAGAGTCATAAGTCGAACTATGTTGTCTCTGAGCTTGAACGTAGGTAAGGTTGATCTTTGATCATCCCTTGAGACATTTTAGGTTAGTCCTTTAGGCATCCTTCATAGTGGCAATCTGTTTGCCCATGTATTTCACATTTTAGTTCAGTCCTTTAGGCATCCGTCGTAATAAGATGGCAACCCATTTTCCCATCGCTCTCATCATTGAGTCAAGTCTGTCATCAATCGAATTATGTGGTATCTGTGTGTATAATGTAGGCAAGGCTAATCTATGAATCAGCTCCCAAGACCCCTAGGGTAGCTCTTTATGTTAGTCTCTTCATCATAAATCATGAAAATCCAAAAATCAAAACAACCTCAAAACATTTTCAAAAACATCAAAAAATAGCCTCAAAATATCTGAAAATCCAAAATGGTCCATCTGTCTCATCTCACTTTCACCCGTGATTATCATCATTCCTAATAAATCAATCATCACCTTCATCCTTTGGTGAGTCAGTCAAAAGCAAGTCTAGTAGGTTCAAAAGTGAACACCTAATTGTCAAAGTCTCAAGTCTAGGTCAGTAAGCATGCAAGTTAATCAACTTAGAGTATCAATAGCTTATCATCTAATCAATCTCATCAAAACCCCAATCACAACATGTCCTAGGATGTATTTTTCCCATGATGGACATAAGCATTAGGTATCCCACCTTAGTCTATCCTTGGCTAATGCTATGAAGAACATTGGCTTGTTTGTTTACTTTGTCTTGGTCTTTCTGGACTTATCTTATTTGTGCTCATTTCAAGGACCTCTCAATGATGCCTAAACAGGAAAGTTTTAGAGAGAAAGGAATGGGGCAACGATCATTAAATACTTTTTATCTGATGTGCTTACTCTTGTAAAATAACTTAGTCATGCATACTTTGTTTAGTTTTTGGCAAGGATGTTTTAGATATCTTGTTGACCACATCAAAAGGCTTGCTTTTCTATGTTTGGTCTGAGATGTTGAGAATGTCTAAACTACATCTTGAATAAGGTTTCATATACTAAGTGTGAATAGGAATAATCTTATTTGATTGTCGCGTCAAATTCCATCACACTAGGTACCATGCCATCTTGGTCCTTTACACCTAGATGCATCGTACCTATGTGTACTATCAAACATAAAGTAATTGGCCCTTTTAAAATACCGACTCCTGGTAAGAAAATCATCACCATCATCATTAATAAGGTAAGCTTGTTGGATCCTCTACTCATTCTTTTCTTCTTATTCTTCTATTTTTACAAAAACTTCTATCCAAAATTGGTGTGCTGTATCAAAATATACACGAGGCTACCCATGGTTGATGACTATCTATACATCATCAAAATTGTCTACATAAAATATTTGATCTTTCTAAAAGAATTATCTTTTCATTCTTTGATCAATAGAACCACTCCTCTCGTATTTTATCGTGATCTCGATTGGAAAATCGAACATTTTCGTTCGATCTCTTGAGGGGGCAATATACCAGCATAATCTTTCTCATTGGCGCAATAGTGGGGCATCTAAAAAATATAAAAAAAATTGAATTCTTTGATCACAGTAGTTTATTTTTGAACCAATGCAACAAGTACATTGCTTCAAAGAGGGAAAAAATGTAGACATGGAAAATATACAATTTGATCTGACACACTGGATCTTGATTTACTAACACTATTTCATCCTAAATCATCTCCTTTTCTAGTCATTTAATCGAATAATTTGTATTTGATTAAATTCTTCACTCTTCATCTCTTAATTAAATAAATCAACTTTATCTAATTAAGTCACCATCTCCTATTAATTAAATAAATCATTTTATATAATTAATCCGTAAAGTCATCTCATTTAAATTAAATAAATCTTTATTTTGTTTAAATCCAACATTATCCCTCTTTAATTGAATAAATCAAATCTTTATTTAATTAAGTCTTTAATCATTTTCCTCTCATTTTGATTTAAATCAATTCTAAAATCTAGGTCAAAATGGTCAAATCAGCTAGTCTCTACTTAAATTGAACAATGCATGATTAATAATAATCCTAATCACCCCAATCCTCTAGATTTTGCAACTTGCACAATAAATCAATTTATTTGATTTATGAAATCATCATTTTCCGTTCAAAAGGGCATATTTTGTGGAATATTCTTCCAATTCAAAAATCCCTCCAAAAAGGATGGGTACTTCACACAAGGCATTTAATGCCTCTTACATGTCATTGGCCTTGAGCCAAGTGACATTAACTCCATTTCCCTTCCCTCTAAACATGTCACATTCAAATTTCAAATTTGAATCCAATGGAATTTATCATGCACATTGACCAAAATGTGCACAACCTTCAACCATTCACATCTTGACAAGTGGCCCTAGGCCATTGGGTGTTGAATGATCCCACATTGCTCAATTTCACTCTTTCTTCCAAATTTTAAATCTATAAATGAGAGACTCTTCCTCTCATTTGTTCATCCATAATTTGAGTAAACTTAGTATACTCAACTTCATCCCCATCGAAACTTAGAGAAAAGTTACTCTCTTCACATTGAGAGCTAATTTTTTCCATTTCATATCTAGGTTATGGCAAATCTCATCAAAGAGCATAAAAAGGAATTTGGAAAGGGCCGATTTCGACACACCAATTGTCACCAATACCCCCATGGGGTCAAGATTTTTCTTTTATTAAATAGATTTGATTTAGTTTCTTGTATTTTTCTTCATTTCATTCCTATTATTGAGCATTGTTAATGGATTTCATGGGGAATCCTTGTTTTATCTTGCATATGAACCTAGTATTGTGTTTTTTTGTTGTGTTTGTGCAGGAATAGGATTGGGGTTCACACTATCTTATGATTTTAATACTTTTAAATTTTAAATATAACAATCTAAAATTTATTATTACTTGCAATTGGTTTTCGTTTAATGAGATATCTCAATTTTAAAGTCTTTGAAGTGTAACACTGAGAAGGAATGGGCTAGTTAATTTTCGTGTAACTTTTTCTCAAAAGCTTTAGAAGTCCTTTTTAACAAGCATATTGTGTGATCATTTCTTTGAGCCATCTTTTTGTAAAAGAGCACATGCCTAGTTTGTGCCTTAAATGACGTAGGAAAGCCCCTTTAAAAATATACATGTTTGAGGTATGGTTAAGCTAGATTTATATATATATATATAGATATAGAAAGGTGAATCTAAATAAATTTACCATTATTGTCTATTATATGTATCGACTATATCCTTTTGAAATCAATTATTAATTAAACCTTGATGTCATTTTTTAGCCATGCATTTAATAATCTATTGTGAAATAGATGTATTAACTAAAACATCATGAAATGAGATTTGAGTTAAACCTAGCTAGATTGCGTATTGATGGTCAATAAAATGTGATTTGGAAAAACCTCAAGTTGTTTTAGAAAATTCTTGAGAAATCCTATGTGTGGTTCTCGTCGCAATCCTTGACCTAGAACTATTGTTTCCTATCATTACCATGAGGAGAGGTGTTAGTGTTTTGTGATTGGAGTTAATGTTAAGCCATATTTTTTTTAACTAGCGATTATCTCCCTTTGTTATCCAACCATGGGTGAGATGGTTGAAGTCTAATCATTGAACTATGATTCCTCTGTGAATTATATATGTAGGCAAGGCTGTCAAAGATGAGCCCCTGAAGAATTAGATCTGGCCCCTAGGCTTGTTCTCTTATTATTACTCAAAGATAATATTGATGTATATATATTCTATTTGCATAATTTTTTATTTGAACTATGTTTTTGATTGTTGATGGGTTCATAGAACTAATCAAGCCTACCTTGGTGAGGTGGATTCCCTGATTCTGAAACCCAACCATGAATTCCAAAAAAAATGTGTAGATGGTTGAGTTCTCATAATTTATTTGTCATATGTTGTTATGCTTTCCTGAAGTGCATATATAAGGAGTAGTCTTTGGGATTTGTGTTAGTGGTTCTGGTTGAAATTTCAAATTTGTGTTTTGTCCTAAATTGTATTTGGGTTGAAATTTTTGGGCATTAGAATACCAAACATAATAATCATGTTAATATACTTATTATGAATTTTAGTAGTATTGTTGAAATAAGGTTAGATAAATCAAAGGAGTTTGAGAACTTGTAGCAATGAACTAAAGTTTCAAAAATTTAATCACACGTAAGTTAAAAAATTACTCACTTAAGAATTATCAATTACACTAAGATTATAAAGTAGTAAATTAATAGGATTATATGATTGTAAACCCTAGTTTGATACCTACACGAATAAGGAAAACAAGCACAATATTAGATCATATGCGAGTTAAAAACAAGGATTCCCCATGAAATCAATTTACAAAACTTAAATAGGAAAAATGAAGAAAAAATGAACAAAGAAAGTCATGAAATCCTAATTAAGTATGAAAACTCTTGATCCCATGGGGGAGTTGGTACCAATTGATGTGTCAAAATTATGCCTTTCCCAACTCCTTTGTAAGCTTTGATGATTTTATGTAGATTGACCCACCTTGGTTGAATTTTTGCATAACCTAGCTAAGAGATTGATAAAAATATATGAGAATGGATATGCTTGAAGATGGATTTGAGTATAGTAAGCTTACTCAAATTGTGGATGATAGAATGAGAGGAAGAGTCTCTCATTTATAGATTTCCAAAATGGAAGAGAGAGTGAAAATAAGCAATGTGGGATCATTCAACATCCAATGGCCAAGTGCCACTTGTCAAGATGTGAATAATTGAGGAATGAGCACATTTTGGTCAATGTGCATGATAAATTCCATTGGATTCAAATTTGAAATTTGAATGTGACATGTTGGAGGGAGAAAGAAATGAAGTTAATGTCACTTGGCTCAATGCACAAGGACATGTAAGAGGAGTGAATGCCTTTTTTGAAGTACCCATCCACTTGCATTTTTGAATTCAAATTTGAGGGAATATTCCCCTTTTATTCCATGTTAAGAGAAAATAGGCAATTAAATAAATCAAAGTAATTGATTTATTATGCAAGTTGCATTCTCTAGAGGATTTTAGTGATTGAGATTAAACTAATCAAGATTTGATCAATTTAATGAGAGATTAGTTGATTTGACAATTTTGACTTAGATTTATGAGTTGATTTAAATCAGAATTGAGAGGAAATGTTTTAATTAAATAAATGATTTTATTTATTTAACTAAAGAGAATAATGTTAGATTAAATCAAATAAGGTTTAATTTATTCAATTTAATGAGAAGACCTTAGAGATTTTAATCAAATAATATGGATTATTTAATCAAAGGGATATTTTAGGTTAATTAAATTAAATTGATTAATTTAATTAACAAGATAGAATGACTTAATCAGATAAATCATGACTTATTCAATCAAGAGATGAAAGGTGATGATAAGCTAAGAGTGTGATTCGGGACAAAACGGTGTTAGTAAATCAGGATTAGTGTGTTAGATCAAATTGTACATTTCCATGTCTACAATGATCAATTCCAAACAATTTTTTAAGTCAATAAAACATAGATTATCCTTAATTCTACGAAACCTTATCCTTCTTAGAAATCAAAAAAATGGGTCAAACTTCTTCTTAACAAGTGAAAATGAAATGATATATAGAAGAGGACATTATATAGCTCAGCTACCAAGTTCATCAAAGAAAGAAAAGCATGCCCAAAGGCCTAGGATATTCTCTAATAATTTTATTGACAAAGCTAATGGTTTAATAGATGAAAAAATTCCCATGTATAGTTGGGATTCATTTGAATATTATTATAGAAGGAGAACTATTGCTTGACCCATTGAAACATATGGAACTTAGATCTTGGGAGGTTGGTGGTTCTTAATATATGAACATCAATAAGGATTTAATCAATGTCCTAGCCATGATGTATGGTATAAATTCAAGAATAATCTTGATAATAAGGGAAAAATTCTAAGGGTTTTAGACATGACTTATATATGTGAGGTGTACAACTTGAATATGTTTTCCAACATCCATATTGATTTCATTTTACTGTACAAAGAAAATAGAAGAGATAAAAATAGTTAAATTTTTATTTTTTTTCACATAATATGATTAGATGTCCAAATAGAATCTTATTGAAGTTCATAGTGATGAGGTAGAGTAATTTGGTGTGTATTTATTTAATGATTATTTCATAAAAAATGGTATAATCTTTTTCAAATGTTTTGAGTAGATGTTGAGGAACAAATAACAATATAGTTAATGATGATGGTAGAAGATGTTCAAAACATGGATTTGAATAGATTTTTTTACTATTTTTCATTTATTTATGATGGAATTCACAAAGAATTTATGGATAAAAAATGATAATAAAAATATATTCACTCTAACTGGTATTCTCTATTATTATACATCTTTTATATAGTGGAATGAGAATTTGGAATCTAGCAATGTAGTTGAAGTTATATGATTATCATGTAGTTGTACTACCACTTCAAGGGTGAACCTTGATATGGGATATGCATTTTCAAACTACAAACTATGTGGAGCTTCACAACTATTTTGTACAAGTAGTCATGGAGAATTTAGATTTCCATGTGAATAGGTTATTAGATGAAGTAATGAAATTTTTGAGACCGAAGGACTTAGATCCAAATAAAGAACTAATAAAATGGGTGATCAATTATTTCCTATAAACACCATAGCTACCAACGAATGTGGCTCCCTAAAGAGACAACATATACTACATAGATATTTCCTTCATGAAATTAATTTTCTATAAATCATGTGGGAGCTTGATGAGTCTGATAAATATTAGTTGAGGGAACATGAAAATAGATAATTGTTACCATCTTCCTTTATGTTATGTAATTTTTAAATTGAATTGAAAGAGAGTTTGGATCTATGATGTCCCTTATTATTGTAGTAACGGATAAAGTATCCCTTTTCCTTACTTAATTTTAGAATAATTAATATTAAATTCAATTACTAATGCCTCGATTTAATGTAATGTGTCTTACATATTCACAATGAGTCTAGGTCCATTTTTAATAAAATGTACTTAATTTGTGCCTTATTTAGTGTGTTGTTAAGTGTTTTCCTAAAATTTCATACTTATCTAGGTTTTCATTAATTAACGGTGGTTAATTTTGGTTAATTAGCCCCTTTAATTCAAATCTATGCCTTATTTATTACATTTTTCAAGGATCTATCTCAGCACCCATTAATTATATTGCATGACATTTAACCTGGAAAAATTGGTGTCCTTGAAATCTCTGCTTGGACCCATTCAAATTTACTTGTGAATAAGTCCTATTATACAACACCCCTTTCTTGGTGTATTTAAAATGGGTTTCAAATGTTATTTCCTCCCCCCAAATCATGGTCCTAGGAAATTGTGCTAGGACACATTCGCCTTTACTGGCTAATGGGTCCTCCTCACTTAGGAAACCCCTTTTTGAATTTATTTATGGCAAGATTCTAATGATTTTCAATTCCGATCTAATGTCATCTTGGTTTATTTGAATTTCAGGGTGAATTCTTAAATTTAGTATAAATATAAAGTTCATTCACATAGTCTCATCCTAATATATCAAGAGAGCATACTAACACTTAACAAGAGTATTATAGATAAATTCAAAGGCATTTTAAGGACATTTAAAGGCAGATTATCAAGAGTTTATTGTAGCAATTCAAGATTATGTCATCATGTCAAAGACATTATGCATCAAGAATGTGGTTGAGATAATGCATTGAGGGTATGTGCAGGATCATCATGGAAAAAACAGGCTGTTAAGTGGTAACAAAAACTTAGAAAATCAAAGTTAGGCAACTTGACGTAAAAATTTGAATAAGTTATCTATATTATTTCAAAATTATGTAAGAATAGAATCTATGGAAAATTGAATTTAGTTTCTAAACTACTAGGTTTATTTAAAAAAAAGAAAAATCTATTTGGTGAAACTTTGAAATTTCATTGCAGTAGTACTTGAATTTTAGGGAAAAAATAAGAAGTAGGTGTCTATCTAACCACCCTAACCACAATAAAATGATAATATTTTTTATAATATTTTAGATACAAGTAGAGGAATCATGCCCTGATGTGATGAATATTTTTTTGTAATTTTTTTCCATGTAAATAATTAATTATGAATTTTTAATTACAACTTTAAAAAAATATAAAAAATCGTATGTCTTACCACCTTAACTTGGTCAAAAATTCATGAAATTCAATTATTATTTTTTAAATCCTATAGTATGTGAATCATAGAATTTGAAACATGTTTTGGATTCAAAAAATATGATATCTTTTGAAAGCTATAGATTTTTTTCAATCAGCTTATAAATCAAGACTTTAGTCATAATTCAAATAGAAAATGAATAATAATTAACTATTAATTTCAAAGTAAAGCATAATTTATATTGGTGGAAATATGAGAATCTCCTTTAAAAACCCTTTTCATTTTGTCAATTTTGGGTAAACAAAAGTCATCAACCACATGGGCCATCATATCACTTACATATCACCACTTTTTGGCCCATCATGTTCCTGCACATACGCTATAGATGCCTTTGTCTATAGTGGCTCGATCAAATTTTTAATGCGACAGTGGAGCTTCATAATTGCGTGGGTTGGTCATGGCGGATTTTACATCCTTGATATGTGAAAGGTGAATGGAAAGCGTTTTCTTGCACAAGGGTTCGTGCACCCTGTCATTGTTGTTTGTGTATATATATGTATATATTGTATATGTATTGTATATGTATATATATGTATATGTATGTGTATTTTTATGTATATATATATGTGTATGTGTATGTATGTATATGTATATGTATAAGTATATGTATATGTATGTGTATGTATATGCATATGTATATTGTGGGATCTAAATGGTGAGTGTTTTCTCCTACAAGGGTTATCACATCTTGTTGTTGTTATATGATGCCAAAGGTAAAAGTAAATGTGGAATTCAATTTTGTAGTGTGGGATAGTATACTTTGACTAAGTCATATTGTTGATAGAGTATAATATGATAGATCAGATATGAAGACAACAAATTCCTACTTCCTTTGTTATTTTGTGATGTATTATGCAACTCCATGTAATTCCATGCCAATATTCCATAATATTTTTGCTCAGAGGTTTTTCTTGTCCCTGCAAGTCTCTATGGCACATGAAACAAAAAATGGTGTGGAGGATTTAAAGCGTGGCTTCTATGGTTTTGGTTTTAATTCTATTTATTTGTTCTTTTTTAAATAGCTGCCTACACAAATGATTATATACAATTGGTTTCCACAAACATAACTTTCAACTAGTTGTGTGCATCCACTATTTTATTACTCTAAATGAGGGATGTAAAAATTGTTAACACAAAATACTATAATATACTTCTATATATATTTTATATATTGCAATGTTCAAAATATTCTATACATTTTGTGATCATCCATAGATATAGATTTTTATATACACATGGATACACATATTATATTGTTACATGTTTATGTGTAATTACTACTATAAATATATCTATGGTTATACATGTATATTCTTATATGATAATATGGTTGAGCTTGTATATATACTCCTAGGCTATGCAAGTATATTCAAGTTCCACAACCCAATCAATTGCTGAATTTAAGAAGGTTGAAAAACACCAAGAAAACCATTTTTACTATAGCAAACATAGAGAGGAAATTTGTGTGAACTAATATAAAAAATACATCCATCAAAGGTTAACTACATCAAGCACAAGTGCAATTCAGCCTCCTAACAATCTTCCCTCAAAGAAACTATTGGTAATGGTAGATGCCACCCCTTATATACAATCTCAGAACAATCCATGTTTTGCACCAAGACAACAACACTTGAAAGAAATATTCAATGATTGCTACCTTTCTACAGTTGAGCAGTTTCAACATCGCATAGAAGCACTTTCAAACATTTGTATTTGTTAGATATGTAGGTAAATCTACATAGGTATGCGAACTTGTATTTCAGGATTAACAACGGCATGTGTAATATTTTATTCTAAAAAAAGGCACCCACCACTTCAGATATACCAATTGAATGGACCCAAGCCCACAACCATTGTTGCTAAAAAAGCTAACACATATTGAAGAAATGCTTATTGCTAGGGTGAGTCTAGTTTTACAAGTGTGCTATGCTAGAGGAGGTCAATTTAAATATAGTGGTCACACAATAAGCTTTCCTCAAGATATCTCAAGCAAAGAAAATATTTTCCCATTCTGATTGTAAGACTTTGAGGTTTTTATCATTCGGTGAACCACCATTGAAGGTGGTAATTACGATTTTTATGTTTATAAACACCGTGTCATGGATGCATTAAAATAAAAATTTCAATATGAAAAATACTACAATGATGTTGAGATTGATGTTGAGGCTCTTAATATGTTACTTGATGTAGTTGTTGATGTCTCCAATTTCTTGCATACAATAGAGCAAGTTTTTTGATGAACAACTAATACCATCAACCAGCTCAACAAATGTTACTCAAGATGAAAATCACTCTTCAAAATTTTCATCCTTTATCCCTACCTTGCCAAATGGTAGACAGGAATTCCAATCAATGAAACAAGTATTACAAATTGAAAAAAAAAAAGTAGAATATTTTTGGTTGGCCAAAAATTATCTCTTCTCCTAGGTTAATGAATACAACACTGGAGGTTTATTTACAATGGAATTTTTAACATTGTTTCCCACTAGAGAAGCACTTCCCCTCCAATTGAGGAATGCTCTTATTCATTTGCATGAGTATTCCCTCCACTTAATGAGATATTTTTACCATAGATTTGGAAAACATGTCAGGTTTAGGTATTTCCTCTATAACTTCATAATGAGACATGGTAGCCAGCAAAATATTTATGTCTTTGTTAGAGCTTATCTAGAAGAAAAAATCCCCAAGTCATTGTCTTCATTGCGTGAATTTCTTCAAGCTACTCCTAATGGCGAAATAGCTAAGCAGTTCATGCATTTTGGGGCATCGTTGCATAAGACCTGTTCTTTTTGGAGCTATTGTAGGGACCAACTATCTACAATGATCAAACAACTTGACATACCTACCCTTTTTTTCACTTCGAGATGTACAAAAACAAAATGGGTTGATATGTAATTTTTTTTCTCTTCTATGGCCCATTTGGCGATGGAGCCTTCGACAAAGACAATAATAGATAGTGTTGTTCAAAATCCACATATAATGTCTTTATATCTACATCAAAGATTCTCAATGTTTTGTGAAGAGGTGATTGATTTTTTTTGCATGCACAACATTATTGGTATAGATATGAATGACAACATTGGGTATGTGCAAGATCAGCATGGAAAAAAAAGGCCCTTAAGTGGCAAAAAATTTAGAAAAATCAGAGTTAGGCAACTTGACATAAAAAATTGAATTTAAGTTATCTCTATTATTTCAAAAATATGCAAGAATAGAATTTATAGAAAATTGAATGTAGTTTCTAAACTACTAGTTTTATTTACAAAAAAATAAAATCTATTTGGTGAAAATTTGAAATTTCAATATAGTAGTACTTAAATTCCAGGGAAAAAATAAGAAGTAGGTGTCTGTCTGACCACCCTAAGCACATTAAAATGATAATTATTTTTTATAAGATTTTACATATAAGTAGAGGACTCATGTCCCGATGTGATGCATATTTTTTTGTAATTTTTTTACAGGTAAATAATTAATTATACTTCCTTTTATGAAATTTTTTTAAAAATAGAAAGACTCGTATGTCTGACCACCTTAACTTGGTCAAAACTTCATGAAATTCATTTTTTTTTTTAATCTTATAGTATGCAAAGAATGGAATGTCATGCATGTTTTGGATTCAAAAAATATGATACTATTTGAAAGCTATAAATGTTTTTCAATCAGCCTAAAATTAGGACTTTAGTCGTAATACAATAGAAAATGAATAATAATAATTTATTAAATTCAAATTAAAGAATAATTTATATTGGTGGAAAGTTGAGAATCTCCTTTAAAAACCCTTTCTGTTTCATCAAATTTAGGTAAAAAAATTATCGTCAGCCACATACCCATCATATTGCCACTTTTTGGCACATCACGATCTTGCACATGCCCCATTATGGATTTGAACATGTGCATGGTTTTTTATGGCTTCTAGAAGCCCCCAACATGGACACTCTTGATTGGTAAAATTAACACGATGTTACCATAGCAAGGAACTTATTTGATACATATGTTTCTCTTGGAATTGGCGTTGCCCATTGCTAAGGATGTATCATTGTTCTAAGAAAAATTGTGTGCTTTCTTTCAATGAACTAGATTTTTTCTAGTGATCCAATCATAGATTATGAAGAGTTGTTAAATACAATTCAAAGGCACTTAAATGTTATAAATATACTTGTTTAAGGAAAAAAGGAGAGTAATTACAATGTTGATATAAAGCACCTTGGAAACAACAACTTACCTCTACATTGACATTTGATGTCAAGCCTAACAAACCGTACAAGCCATCAAGAAATGATGATCACCTAAATATTCATAGCCCACCCATGCTTGCAATCTAGCATGCCAATGTTGATTGTAAGTCAGTTGCTTCTAGGAAAATTGTTTTAAATTATGAGTAAAAGCACAAATATGTGTCACACATTCAACCAACTCGTCAACACAACTGAATTTAAGTATTCCTAGATAAAAACCAATTTTGGTCAAACATAAGATCTAGTAATATTCATTCTAGCTAAGTTAGATACTTCCACAAATTTTTCAACTAAAATTGTTGGCTAAAAATATATGAACACCACTTTGAGTAAAATTTACTAAAAAAATAAAATTATTTGAAAAATATGAAGTATCAATAACTGCAACTAATGTAAATAAAATTTTTAAAAATATATAAGAATACGCTTTCGTAGATCCATAACTGTAGTTTTCAAAAGTATATTTAGTTTAATAGTTTAATTAGCATTTATATTTTATATTTTGTTTTTACTAAAAATAGGTCATCAACACCAAATATTAGGTTGAATATCATGCCAAGCAAAAATACTAAAAATTATTAAAAAAATATGATGCACTAGATAAAAGAATCTATTTGAAGATGGTATACGTTTTTTTCATTTTAGATAAATATTTAATATGAAAGTTGACGTCCAGTGGAAACAAGTGTTTTTTGATTCACACACATTTTAATATTTATTTAAATATATTTATTTATCAAAATTGAAAAAAAAATCCATGAAGTAAAGTTTCAAGTTATAAATAAACACAAAAAAATTGAAAGAAAAAAAAATTACTATAAAAACTATGACTTCTCATGCAACTTCAATTTTCAACATGTTATCAACAACTAAATTATAGTGTTAATTTGTTAAAATCTAGTTGATAATAAAATTGTAATTTGTTTAAAAAAATAAAAAACATAAAATATATTAAAAAAGTACATAATTTACTAGTTTACATCATTTCGAAATTCAAAACATATATGCCACATTTTAGTGATTAAAATTTAAAATTTCGGCTAGTGTTGGTCATTTCCTTTATAAAGTGTGACATAGCTTTGTGCTTTTACCCTTATATTTCTAAATATGTAGCTAAATCCGAGAAGAAATCAAAAAATTATCTTGATATGTTGAAAACACTTGCAAATGCAAATATAGTTGAGGATAGAGAACTGATTGCATATCAAAAATTCATGATGAATATTCTTGTGGAGTGTGATACCTCTGCACAAGAGATGTGCCATATGTTGCAGAAATTTCCTCTTCTTACTTCAAGCTGACAATATGTTCGTTTAAATGTTGGAAACAAATCATCGTTTCGTGTTAATAAAGATGATGTTGATGAAGACTTTCCAAAAAATTATATTCATTTCTATATACAAATTCCTCCAAAGCTAGGTGGTGTATCCCTAATTAACTCGGTCCACTTATATACACATTCAAAGTGGCGCAAAAAAGGCCAAGTGGAAACTGAGACAACAACCTGCAATTTTCCTTGTTTACCCATTGTTCAAGGTTGTTCCCTTTGAAGATACATAGATATTTGAGACATTTTATTGGATTGAACTTATGTTATACAAACCTTCCTGAAACATATAGATAGATATAGGTCTTGCTAAACAAGAGATCGTACAAAATTGGAAAGTTTTAAAAAAGAATGGTTATCATCCTTGGCATGCTACTAGACTTCCACTTGCATCTATGATTGAAGAAGAAAATAATATTGATACTGATGATTTGAACCATCGAGCTTCTATGGATGAATATTAATTGGAAATTTTCTCTCAACTTGGTTGAACTACTAACTTTAGTATAAATAAGTTCTAGTTGTTGGCTAGGCAAGACTTTGATATGAACCATTCATGGAATACAAACCATGTGCCTAAGAAAATTGATAATATTGCTATGTGTTGATGGTGTTTATTGTACAACAACAACTTAGAAAAAATATAATATCATATATCTCTTGAAAGGTAAATCTCTATCAACAAGCCTGAAGAGATAACCCAAAGGTCTCTAATGTGAGGTCTTGACAATGCACGAACAACTAACTGGTAAATGTAAAAATGCTAGTTTTCACAAGGGCCCTTACAAATGAACAATGCTAGAAGCTTCAAAATCATCAAATCTTGCAATATGTTGATGCTTTTAATCCAAAACTAACCCAAACTCAAAGAAAGATAAAAAGAGATAAGGGTCCAAGAGATCTTATTCTAGTCCTAACACTTAAGATCAATCACAATAATGATGAATGCTACAAATGGACAAATCCCCAATAAAACCAGTCTCTACTTGATTGAAGGAAAGTCTAAAAATACATATAAATGATGCAATCTTCAAAGGAGATCGAAAGATCTCTAGTCTATGAAAATTCATCCACATACCCAATAACTGGTGTGATGTAAATAGGCATTCATAATTGAAATTAACATAAATTATTTCCCAAACTAACATTACACAACAACTTACAATCAAAAAAATGCTAAAAGTATAGACTAGAGATCGATTAAGATCATTAACATTTCACCATCATTGCAAAAGAACTAAAATCTAACATATAATATATAATACTAAGAATCAAGAACAAGAAACCATAAGGTTGTCAAATATCAACACAAAGTTTTCCAAAATCAACAACCCATTTGAAATATATTCTCTGGTATTTACATAACAATCTTCCATCTCTCTCCTCTCTAGCTACAACTTCTTACTTGCATAATTTAACTTCTAACCTATCCAATTGTGGCTTTCTAGCTGATTCTAATGTTTTACAAGTGAGAAGGCACTAACCTTTTATAGATTTTACAATTCAGATTCAATGGTCAAGAATAAATCAATCCAATGGCACAGATTCCCGATCTAGAAACATCCAACAATTAAATTAGGGTTTTGGCATCCAAATATATCACCATCTAATAACATAAAAAAATTTATAGCCGGAAGCAATAAGAAATCAACATCTTGCCACCTTGATATTGATAAAATTCCTGATTGGAGAAATAAAGCAGTATCACATGCAACTCTATGTTTGAAATATATCTTCCCACTATAGAAAAGTTGTGGCACAAATTCATAGGTAGGTGAATATTAAATATTTAATATTCAATTATAATCTTTATTATATTTTCCTCCTGGCATGAAGCTATATGCAAGTTCCCTTTTGATTTATTTAATCAAAATTTCTAAAATCCATGATAGGTTGATTTCTTCTAGACACTTGAGATGCCTCAAAATACCACTTTCATCAACTCAAATCTGGACTTAATCCCAAAGTGACCTCCCAACAAGAGCAACACTGAAATTTGACAAAGCCAAGATGTAGAGATGCGAAAAAAAAGAGGGTCCCTTCCTTTAGCGAGGCATGTGTGCAAAAATTGCACAACAAATGGCAACCCTTGTTGGGAAAATTCTCCAGAGAATTTTGATGAAAAAATGGAATCAAGAACACATAATCTCTAGATCTGGCCCTCACATAAGATCAACCAATAAACCAAAGTCTAAAAGCTAATTATCAAGATAGCCCTTCCTATGCTAGAAATCCAAGTGTGTATAAATTCTAACTACATGAAGATTCTAACTCCAAAAGCAACCTAGATAGAGCCTTGTTGTGAGTCTAGCATCTATAGCCCTGACGAGGTTATCATTTTGATTCTCCCAAGCATAGCTCTACTACCAGCTAGGAGTCCATAGCCCAGGTAGAGATATTTGGATCCTCCCGATAAGTTGAATTCACTTTCTTTTGATATTCAATATTTCGTTTTCTTTTCTTTCTGATTTTCCTTTCTTTTAACTTTTTCATTTCAACCTGTGAATAATGAATTTCACACTCAGGGTTGAGAACCACATTGGCACTACAACAAAAAATGGATTTTTCACTTGGCCAAACCTCACAAGGAACCTTTAACAACCTCAAGAATCTTAATATGTGTGTAAAATATAATATTTGAGCACATTCAGGAACTAACTCAATCGACTGACTTATACACTTCATAATTTTAGTGCATGTGACACTAGATAGAGGACTTCAACCATCCCATCTAGAAAAATTATTAGAGTTTGTAAAATAAATTCTTGAAGCAATCCTAGATAAAATTATTGTTGTGCAAGTAGCACAACCCCAACAAAAAATAGAGAAACCTATGTGAAAGAAGCAAAGCATTAACCAAACTGAAACCCAAAGAAAGCCTAAACTAGCCAAAATAGAAGAAAACCAAAAGAAAAGAAAAGCAATCTAAACTAAAGCTATCTACCCTAAGGAAAAGAAAAAGCAAGCTAAAACAAAAGAATAGTAGGGCAAGCTACATTTATTTGAATCAAATTATATACAAAAAGACACAAAACAAATCACAATTAGATAGGGAAAACTAAGTCCCACCACCATATGGTTCATTAATGCATGGACAAGAAATAAGGTGATGGTAATGGTCCTCAAGAATGAAAATTTATCCTTATACTCAATAAAATGAACCTTAATGTTGTAACATTCAAACTCCGTGTCATAATTAGGGATAACCAGTAACTAAGGAAACTCATTGAATTAATGATCAATCCATAATCAAATAGATAAACTTCAAAATTTAGAGTATGGAAAGAAATAACTTCATGTGATGCTTGTTCAGACTGAATGTTCAACTTATTGTCCTCCAATCATGTAGAGTTGATATCCATGAGGTCAGGAGGTCTTGTAATGCCCTGCCATGCAACCCTAGAGGAAGTTGCAATTAACTACTTAATGGACTAAATTTTTTACAATTAATAAGCAAGTTCACTAGCTAGTGCCAACAACCTCTAAGGTTACGAGATAGAGGTTATATAGAAGCTCAACAAAAAACATGAACTTAAACCATGACAATTCTTTAATTAAGAAATAAAACACATGCATTCCAATTAAGATAGTTTACATCAAGCATAAGTGATAACTTTCAATTTCATTAATCATAATTAAGCAATATGGTTACAACACTCATTCCCCAAATGAGGCAAGTCCAGAAATAAAGTTTACAATTACAACTTTCCACCTCGATATCAAATAAGGGGTAATAAATCACAAGAACAACTGAAATGAAATAAAGTAAGAACTAAAACGAAATCCCATGAGCTCTCCAATTGGAAATCTCGTCCAAACGAATATGAAGAAGGCCCAATAGATTAAGGTGCATGCCAACCAACCAAGTGGGACCCAAAGGTCCACCCCCTGTGCTAGGAGATAGTAACAAGGAATCCCAGCCAAGACCATTTACCTCTAGACACAGACTAACACATAACCAAACCAAATTGTCACAACCAAACACATGTGCCACAGAGTTACAACACAAGTACAACTCTAACAAGGTCACAATTCTTCTAGATAAATATTAGATCAAGTATGTTAAGAAAACCATACATACAAAATCAAATACCAATTATTTTCCTAGACATAGTGTCTTCACATAGCTCGTCATGAGTTACCCACTGCGGATCTTCATAGGCTTCGGCTAACCTGGTGCCCTCAACTGATCCTTAGCCCTCATACTTACTAATGCGAGATCAAATACCTGTCATAAAGACCAGATAGATAACCTTTCCATTCTAGGCCTTGCCACTCACCCCAAGTCTAAACAAGCACTTGCGAATATGAGTGAGGACATAACTTATCTTGATTAGTGTGAAGTACCAAGTAACCTCTAAGTACATTACTTTAGTTATCACTTGATTAACTACTTCTATATGTTACCCAATCTTACCTCTTATGGGATCTGGCCCATAACAGAATCCACTCTTCTACTTGACAGCACACACACCATCCAATCCCCAAAAGGTACCAAAGTGCACCAAACAAGATAATATGACCACTCCTTTCTTAGGAGGTGACATAAGTCAACACCCTCTCCAAACATTGGAGGTAACAAAATATCAAAGTCACTCCTTACAAGGAGAGACGACTCACATAATCCACTCCTAATCCAAGGAGGCACAAAACATCCCCGTTCGTGGAAACTGGGTAAATAATTGATAACGTAACATGCACTACCTAAGGGATTTAAAATAGGTTGACTACATGACACGACAACCCACAAATTTAAAAGACCTCATCTGGAAGACTTACAAATAAAAGGAACTTAGCCCATTTCCCCAAAACATGAATAGCGAGGGATATAATCACATAAGGCAATCATGAGGAAATAAACTAATTTTGGATATATTAAATCCATTTCCCATAATTAGATTCAGTATTATAATGCCTTAATGAAACTTAATTTAACAATGTATTGTCAAAACAAAGGACGAAATTTAAACCAAACATTTAATTTCCTAATTGTTTCCATGGTAACAAGCAATCATTTATATTTCTATGTTTCAGAACATAATGTTTAGAAATTACAATATGTTTATTGCAAAATAACTATTAAATAATTACGATGCTAAACACATTTCTTGCCAATTCTAAGTTTAACCTTTCAAAAAAAAAATATTTAAAATTTCAACCGATAATTTGACTAAAAGCTACATACTCTAATTCTCACATTACATTTACAACTTAATTAATGATTTAAATCAATATTTTTACAATATGCCATAGTGTAATAATTAAAATTGTATAATCCAATTACCAAAAATAATTTTTCCATATATGTGTATATCAAATAATAGACATATTTAATTATTTATATATTAATACTTTAATATTATAAAACATAATATTAAATATTAATATATATTATATTAATATTTTAATATTATATAATATAATAATACATATTAATATATTTATATTACAATAATAAATATTAATATTTAATATTATAAACATATAATACTAAAATATTAAATAAAATTAAATATTAAAAAAAAAAAAAACAAAGTAAAAAGCAAACCACAACCTAACTTGGTCTGCGTGCATGCCCCACACACAATGGGTGGATGTGTTTACACACTGCCGACCCCCATTGACAACAATATGTAAACATAGTCGTCCCTTGTGGGCATGGCTGTTGAGGGGAGAGGGGAGCACACTACGCGCGAATCCCCCCACTCACCTCCCATGGGGGGCGCGGTGGGGCTGAGCCCCTAGCGAACTCCCAAAAAAAAATTTAAAAAATTTAAAAACCCTAACAAAAACATGAACTCATTTTTTTCTTCGACTATGGATTTTTTAAAAGAAATCCACCCATTCTTCTTATTTTGATTTACAACAACAATAATTTAACAGAAGGTGTATATGTATATATATTTCTCAATATATATATATATATATATATACCCACATAAACATATAAAAAAAAATATTTTTTCTCTTTGCAAATATACTCGAATCAGAAATCTATTTGGGCAAATAAATTCTAGGAAGAATTATAACAGTTATATTTCCATTTCATTGAAGAAATTCATTTTTAAATAGGGTTTTTCTGCAAATTAATCTCATTTTCAACATGGGTTTTGTTCTAGCAATTCACAACCAGAATTTAAAAGATTAACACCAGCATAAACAAAATATCTAACCTTTCCATAAAAACAAATTTCTAATTGAAATGAACCTGATTCCTAAAGCTTGATAGCTGATAATGAAGCCAAGCCTTTTCCTCTATTCTAGATCCTCTCAGAAATTCCAACTCAGCTTCTCCAAAAACCAAAAACAAAATCAACCAATTCTTTTTCCTTCCCTGTTTTTCCAATTTTGAAGCCCCCACAAAAACTTGTGAAAAAATCCCAATAATAGATAAAAAAAAAGAAATATCTATTCAACCACCATAATAAATTTTCAAAAACAGAAAATGGAAAATATCTTCAATTTCAATTTTTTTGAATTCAAACTTTTCTAAAATGAAATTTAAACCCATTTCTTTTATTTTTCAATTTTCAAAATTAATTCCAATTTGCTATTAAAATATCATTCAATTCAAACAAGTAACTTAATTCAATAAAATGAAGCTAATCCAAGATTAAATTATTTTATTAATTAAGTTAAATTAATTAATGAATTAAATGACATCTTCCAACATAAAAACCCAAATTAATTTAATCAATAACTTAAATACAAAAAGCCATTTTATTACTTTTTTTTAACCTGCAATTTAAATAAAGTGAAGGCAAATTGACCAAAGTTAAAGCAATCATAACCCAACAACACCTGACGACACACTATGACTAGGGTGATGACTTGGCATGAAAAACCTAGCTACTATCTCCCAATCGAATATCGTTGGGCAATGGACACACTCAAACCTGTGAAACCAAGTGGAGTCGATGTGTTGTACCTATCAACCTACGAACAAAGAGTATATCCACATGCATAAATATGTCATAAATAAGGCACACCATGAAGAGGAAATCATAGAATCATAGGGTGTTCGCAAGCAAGTGTTGTGATGTTGTCACCTTCACCAATATAGTATAACTAAATGATAAATCTAACATATTACTTTAATCAAAAGAATAAAACATCATTGATTCAAACATCCATAATGCTAATCCAAAACATGTCATAAAGATAACATCATATTAAAATACCATCACATCAAAAGATAACATTAACGTCGCTTTGTAGATAGCAAACAAATAACAATCGGGTACCATAGTCATGGTACTAACAGAAGTAGAACATAAAAGAGCAGAACACTGTTCGATCAAAATGACAAAATGAAGGGGTATTACATCCTCCCCCCTAGGGTTAGGCTTACTCCTGGAAGCTTGCAAACAGGAGGGATATAATTCCCTCATACAAACTGCATATAAATCAAAACCTCGACCCCTGAGGATGAGCATACTGCATTGGATGACCAAATCTAGAAGTCTCAATGATAGCTCCTTGATACCTAGGCTGACAGTCATCAACCGCAACGTAAGCTCGATGAGATCTACCAACATCCCCTACTGTCGACTCTGAAACTGCTGGATCCTAAACAAAACCAGAAGTATTCTGATGTGGATAGTTCCTAGCAAGGTGGCCCTATTGGCCACAAGAGTAACACCCCATGTTACGACCTAACCATCTATATCCTATAGGAGCAGTAGACTGCTGCATACTACCCCGATCAACCACAGGCTATGAACTCTGGGTTGGCTGCTCCTATCGATTGTGCTTGTTGCGCCACCAGTTCTAGTTCCTCCTAGGCAAAGAACCACCATCATCCTAACACGGCTAAGAGTCCTTACACTTCCCAAGTGCACTCTCCTACTGCTGACCACTCTAAGATGGTCCCTCCTAAGATTGAGAAGGTGCACCTCCCTGAGGTTTCCCTCCTCTAGCACTAGATCCTCCTATTTCACTGCTACCAATCTGTACACCCACGTGACCTCCAAGTGCCATGGTTAGGTTCTCCTCAGCAAGGCGTGCTTTCTCTACTGCTACCTCATGGTCTTGGGTTCAAAAACCCTCACACCACTGCTGAGACGAGCATTTAAGCCCCTAACAAAATGGTGCACTAACATAATCTCATCATCACCAATCCCTACATACTATTTGAGCTCATAAAATCATCGCTCGTATTGCTCAACAGATAAGGCCATTTAGCACAAGGCATGAAACTCACCACCTCGACGCTGACGCCAATGCTCATATAAGAATCGAGTCTTGAACTGCTCTAGGAAGATCTCCCAAGATACTTAGTGTATGTCAATATGGAGCTTCTGCTCCTCTAGCCTCCACCATGTGGATGCAAACCCTCTCAGCTGCATGATAGTGTAATGATCTTTGATGTTACTGCCATACTGATGCATGGAAAAACACCTATCGAGGTATATAAGCCAAGTATTGACCTCTAAACTAGTACCTGATCCATCATATAATGGAGGATGTTCCCTGAGTAGGTTCCTCATGTGTGACTTAGATTGGGGAGGAACTTCCCTCACAACTGGATTAATCTGAACCTCAACCTTCCTCAGGCCAAGGAGTGCCAAAGCCTCCTTGAGCGCTCTACATGCAGCCTCAATCCCTGCTAGGTCCTATTGACGATCCCTTACCCCTAGTGCATATTGAGATGCGTGATGTTCTTCCTAATCTTGAACAACTGATACACAAGGAGGAGAGTCAAGCTGACTCCCTCCACGATTGCATATATGGCCACGACCACAACCTCTACCTCTTTCATGTCTGGGAGGCATAATCCTGCACAGAAACTTGAAGGTATTAGGTAAGGTACACAACTTCAAAACCTACACAACTAAAAGCTTAATGGATCCATCATAATCCTAGAGTACCCAGTGTTTAAACCTAGGCTCTGATACCATGTGTAATGCCTTGACACGCAACCCTAGAGGAAGTTGCAATTAACTACTTAAACGGACTAAATTTTTTTTTTACAATTAATAAGAAATTTCACTAACTAATGCCAACCTAAAAGGTTACGAGATAGAGGCTATATAGAACCTCAACAAAAAACATGAACTTAAACCATGACAATTATTTAATCAAGAAATAAAACACATGCATTCTAATTAAGATAGTTTACATCAAGCATAAGAGATAAATTTCAATTTCATTAATCATAATTAAACAATATGGTTAGAACACTCATTCCTCGAATGAGGAAAGTCCAGAAATAAAGTTTACAATTACAACTTTCCACCTCAATATCAAATGAGGGGTAATAAATCACAAGAACAACTGAAATGAAATAAAGCAAGAACTGAAATTGAATCCCATGAGCTCTCCAACTAGAAATCTCATCCACACGAACATGAAGAAGGCCCAACGGATTAAGGTGCATGCCACCCAACCAAGTGGAACCCAAAGGTCCACCCCCCGTGCTAGGAGATAGTAACAAGGAATCCCAACCAAGACCATCTACCTCTAGACACAGACTAACACATAACCGAACCATCACAACCAAACACATGTGCCACACAATTACAACACAAGTACAACTCTAACAAGGTCACAATGCTTCCAGATAAACAACAGATCAAGTATGTTAAGAAAACCATGCACACAAAATCAAATACCAATTGTTGTCGTAGATAGAGTGTCATCACACAGCTCGTCATGAGTTACTCACTGCGGATCTTCATAGGCTTCGGCTAACATGGTGGCCTCAGCCAATCCTTGACACTCATACTTACTAATGCAGGATCAAATACCCCTCATCGCCAAAGACGGATAGATAACCTTGCCATTAAATTGGAAACCGGGTAAATAACTGATAATGTAACATGCACTACCCAAGGGATTTAAAACAAGTTGACTACATGACATGATGATCCACAAATTTAAAAGACCTCATCTGGAAGACTTACAAATAAAAGGAACTTAACCCATTTCCCCAAAACATGAACACCGAGGGATATAATTTCACATAAGGCAATCGCGAGGAAATAAACTAATTTTGGATATATTAAATCCATTTCCCATAATCAAATTCAGTATTATAATGGATCAATAAAACTTAATTTAATAATGTCATGTCAAGACAAAGGACAAAATTTAAACCAAACATTTAATTTCCTAATTGTTTCCATGGTAATAAGTAATCATTTATGTTTCTATGTTTCAGAACATAATGTTTGGAAATTACAATTGGTTTATTGCAAAATAAACTATTAAATAATTATGATGCTAAACACATTTCTTGTCAATTCTAAGTTTAACCTTTCAAAAAAAAACATTTAAAATTTCAAATGATAATCTGACTAAAAGCTACATATACATACTCTAATTCTCACATGTACATTTAAAACTTAATCATTGATTTAAATCAATATTTTTACAATATGCCATAGTGTAATATTTAAAATTGTATAATCCAATTACCAAAAATAATTTTTCCATATATGTGTATATCAAATAATACACATATTTAATTATTTATATATCAATACTTTAATATTATAAAATATAATATTAAATATTAATATATATTATATTAATATCTTAATATTATATAATATAATAATACATATTATTATATTTATATTATACTAATATACTAATATTATATATTTAAATAATAAATATTAATATTTAATATTATAAATATATAATACTAAAATATAAAATAAAATAAAATATAAAAAATAAAAAATAAAAAAAATAAAAAAATAAAACAAAGTAGAAAGCAAACCACAACCTACCTTGGTCCACGCACGCACCCCAGATACAATGGGCGATTTTGTTTACACACAACCGACCCCCACTAATGGGGGCGACTGTGTGTAAACACAGTCATCCCTTATGGGCGTGACTGTGGAGGGGAGAGGGTAGCGCGCTAGGCACGACTCCCACCACTCGCCTCCCATGGGGGGCACGGTGGGGATGAGCCCCTAACGAACTCCCAAAAAAAAAATTCAAAAATTAAAAAACCCTAACAAAAACATGAAATCATTTTTTTCTTCAACTGCAGATTTTTTAAAAGAAATCCGCCCATTCCTCTTATTTCAGTTTACAACAACAATAATTTAACAGAAGGTGTATATCTATATATATGTATATATATTTCTCAATATATATATATATATATATGTATATATACCACATAATATATAAAAAAAATATATGTTTCTCTTTTGCAAATATGCTCAAATCAGGAATCTAATTTGGCTTGATAAATTAGGGAAGAATTATATGAGTTATATTTCCATTCTGATGAAAATTCATTTCTAAACAAAGGTTTTCTCTTGAGTAATCATTTCAACATGGGTTTTGTTCTAGCAATTCACAACCATAACAGCATAAACAAACTATCTAACCTTTCCATAAAAACAAAAATTCTAATTAAAATGAACATGATTCCTGAAGCTTGATAATTGATAATGAATCCAAGCCTTTTCCTCTATTCCAGATCCTCTCGAGAATTCCAACTCAGCTTCCCCAAAAACCAAAAAAAAACCATCCAATTCTCTTTCCTTCCTTGTTTTTCCAATTTTCAAGCTCCTAAAGCGATGAAAAAATCAATAGTAGCCAAAAAAAATGAAATATCTATTCCAACCCACCATAATAAATATTCAAAAACAACAGAGAAAATTTCAGCTAATTTCAATTTTTTGAATTCAAACTTTTCTAAAATGAAATTTAAATCCTTTTCTTTTATTTTTCAATTTTCAAAATTAATTCCAATTTCCTATTAAAATATAATTCAATTGAAACAAGTAACTTAATTCAATTTAATTAATTTAATTAATTCAATAAAATGAAGCTAATCTAAGATTAAATTATTTTATTAATTAAATTAAATTAATTAATGAATTAAATGACATCCTCCAACATAAAAAACCAAATTAATTTAATCAATAACTTAAATACAAAAAGCCATTTAATTAATTTTTTTAACTTGCAATTTAAATAAAATCAAGGCAAATTGAACAAAGTTATAGAATTTATAACCCAACAACACCTGATGACACACTATGACTAGGGTGATGACTTGGAACAGAAAACGTAGCTACTATCTCCCAATCGAATACCGTTAGGCAATGGACACACTCAAACCTGTGAAACCAGGTGGAGTCGATGTCCTGTACCTATCAACCTGCGAACAAAGAGTATATCCACATACATAAATATGTCATAAATAAGGCACACCATGAAGAGGAAATCACGGAATCGCAGGGCGCTCGCAAGCGAGTGTTGCGATGTCGTCCCCTTCACCAATACAGTATAACTAACTAAGAAATCTAACATATTACTTTAATCAAAAGCATTAAACATCATTGATTCAAACATCCATAATGCTAATCCAAAACATGTCATAAAGATAACATCATATTAAAATACCATCACATCAAAAGATAACATTAACATCACTTTATAGATAGCAAACAAATAAGAGTTGGGTACCATAGTCAAGGTACTAACAGAAATACAGCATAAAACAGCAGAACACTATTCGATCAAAATGACAAAACAGAGGTGTATTACAGGTCTCAAGTAATGGTGTAGTATTCGTCCTGCGCTCGAAACATGCAAAACAAAATTAGAGTCATTAATGAGAAATTCAAGGTAAAAATCAAATTGAACAAATAAAGAATCAACATAATGGAATTTTTGACCTATTCGATTATCTTCATGAGGAATTAGTGATGAAATTGTAGAAGCTTCATTATGCATTTCATGTTGTTTATCAAGAGGCATCATAGATTGATCTTTAAGCACATTTTTTCTTGTAACTATGTGATCATGTTCATCCATGGTGAATGTAGCAATACTATTTTCAACATCATTCAAATTTAACTACACATCAACATGAACCACATTAGCTACCTCATCATAAATACGTAGATTCTATGAATTTTCGACAATCAATTCATCAATAGATAGAGAAAAATAGAATTTTATAAAAGAGTGAACTCCTTGAATTTATTTCTTGGTACAACTGGTTCATATTCTTGATCATAGCCATCAAGAATATTGACTCCTTCATTAAGTTCTCTCTTATGTTCTTCAAGACATTCGTCAACAAGTTGTTAAAATTCTTCTATTGGAGACTTATTTGATGTATCCTTCAATGCATCTCCTGAATCTTGTGACAATTGTAATTGTTCTTCCACCTCCTTAATGGTTGTCTAGTACTAGAAACAAGTGAATTCAAAATGCTCTTCCTCATGTATCCTACACCAAGTAGGTAGAAAAAATTCCTCTAGGCAGACTCTACATCCCAGGTTTAACCAATCTTTCAAAACATTTACAATTAACTTGTTGTACCTTGTCTATATGGAATCTTGATTATGAATAGAGGAGATCAAACTGGTTACTTCTTTTTATTGTGGCTCATCTTCAACCATATTTCCCATTTCAGGCTATTGATTAATCACTATGGGAGGAACATCTTTTATCTTTGTTGGTTTCTCTTCGCTTCGACACTCACTATGTTCCTTTGTTATTATTGGTATCTCAGATTCCTTTTCTATACAATCAACCTCTTTGAGGGCCACCTCAACATCAACTACCCATCCCTTAGATCCATAATTTGTTGGCTTCTTTGTAGTACATTATTTGAATGATTGTTCTCTCCACTCCAGATATCTTGCAACTTTAATGATATTATCAACACAAGATTAACAAGTGAAATCTGAATGGGATGCATTATGATCTCTACACCATCTAGATGAGATGAAATCTTGCAAACAATTACCACCACTGAGCTGATCTTTAACTATCTTTCTAAATGCCTCAAATGCAACATCAATAAACTCTAAATATGTAGAGATTAGTGGTTCAAGAAGGTTTCACATAAAAATATCCCTTTGCAAAACCAACTCAATTTTACCCAAAAAGGTTAAGGATTCCAACTCACTATGCCTACAAGTATTAAAATTTTGCGCTTGTTCAATAATACCTAGTGATGCAAACCTTACTATTCTAGAGATCCAATCTCTTATTTAGAGACTCACAAATTTGAGGAAAATCAATTTGCAGATTATTTCCATCATGAAAAATATGAGATGTCCTTTCCATCTTGACTAATAATTTGTACTTACAGATTTAGAGATCCATTATATCTCAGATTTTCAACATGAAGGCTCATTCAACTTCAAACTATGTCACCTTATACTTGACTCCCTCTAGCACCAATTTGTTGATGGTGTTTTCTACACAATAACAACTCAAATAGAATATAATATACTATCTCCCTTTAAAGGTAAATCTTTATTAGCAAGCATCAAGAGATAACCCCAAGGTCTCGAATGTCAAATCTTTAAAATGCATGAACAACTCAATGGTAAATGTAAAAATGATGGTTTTCAAAATGGGACTTATAAATGAACAATGTTGTAATCTTCAAACTCATAAAATCTTGTAATATGTTGATGCTTTTAATCCTAAACTAACCTAGACTCAAAGAAAGATAAAAAAAGATAAGTGTCCAAGATATCTTATTCTAACCCTAACACCTAAGATCAATCACAATAATGATGAATGTTGCAAATGAATAAATCCCCAATAAAATCGGTCCCTGCTTGATCTAGGGCAAGCTACAACTACACAAAAGGGGTACAATCTTCTAGGGAGATCGAATATTTTTAGACTATGAACATTCATCCACATACCCAATAACTAATGTGATGTAAACAAGAATTCACAATTGAACTTAACTCAAAATAGGGCCCAGACTATATTTAAACAACTTACAATCAAAAATTTTCTAAAAGTATGGACTAGAGATTGATCAACATCATTAACATTTCACCATCATTGCAAAAGAACTAAAATATAACATCTATCATCTAATACTGAGAATCAAGAACAAGAAACTGTAGGGTTCTCAAAGATCAACACAAAGTTTTCCAAAATCTATAACCCATTTTCATTATCATCTCCAACATTTACATAATAGTCTTCCAACTCTCTCCTCTCATGTAGCTACTAACTTGCAGAATCTAATTTCTAACCTAGCCAATTGTGGATTTCTAAGTGATTCTAACCTTTTACAAGTGAGAAGGCACTAGCGTTTTATAGATTTTATAATTCAGATTCAATGGCTAGGATTAAATCAATGTAATGGCACAAATTTCTCATTTATAAACATCCAACAGTTAAATTATGGTTTTGGCATCTAGATATATTATTATCCAATAGCATAAAATTTTTTATAGCCAGGGGAAATGAGAAATCAACATCCTACCACCTTGATATTGATAAAATTCTTCATTGGAGAAACAAAAAAGCATCACATGTCACTCCATGTTTGAAATATATCTTCTAGGTGTAGACAGGTTGTGGCATAGATTCATAGGTAGGTGCATATTAAATATTTAATATCGAGTTATAATATTTTTTAGATTTTCCCCCTGGCACAAATCCATATGCAAGTCTCCTTTTGATTTATTTAATCCTCAAAAATAGATATCATCATTAGTAGCTCACATGTGAAAATCCAATCAATAAAACATTAAAATTAAGCATAAGTAAACCCTTGGAAAATTCCACTCCATCATAAAATTTTAGAAATTTAACCCTATTGAGAAATTTTGAAGTTCAGTAAATTCGAGACAAGAATTTCGAGGAATCTGTCAGAAGGTGGATTTTCTAAGTGACAGGAGCTTTGAGGAATCCAACGGGAAGTGGATTTTCTAAGTGACGAGAGTTTTGAGGAATCTGACAGGAGGTTGATTTTTAAGTGACAAGACCTTCGGGGAATCCAATAGGAGGTGAATTTCTAAGTGATAGTATCTTTAGGAAATATGACATGAGGTAAAATTTTTGAGTGATAGGAGCTTCACGGAATCCAATAGTAGGTGGATTTTGTGGGTGACAAGAGATTTGAGAAATTCGATAGGAGGTGGATTTTTGAGTGACGGGAGCTTTAGGAAATCTGACAGGAGGTGGATTTTTTGATTTCCTTACTTGGTCAAAATCTCTGAAACCGCATAACTTTTTACCAAGGAGGAATTTTCAAAAGTTCAAAAAATTAACCCAGCCTAATTTTTCATCCTCTATCCATGGGTACAAAAAATATTTACATATGACATTGAAAATACTTCAAAATGCACATTTCCAAAATCCATGACAAGTGGATTTCTCCTAGACACATGTGATGCTTCAAAATACCACTTTCATCAAATAAAATCTAGACTTAATCCAAAAATGATCTCCCAAGAAGAGAAAAATTAAAAATTGACAAAGCCAAGATGCGAAGATGCAAAAAAAAAAGAGGGTCCCTGCCTTCAATAGGGCATGTGCGTGAAAAGTGCACAATACTTTGCAGTTCATCCCATTAGTCAAGGCATAGCATGAGAAAGGTACAATATAGTTTTTGATTGTACCTACATCATCCCATTGGCTTTCACCAAAATAACAATTATCTCTTCGAATCATCTAGTCCCATTGCATGGAGCCTTCCCCGAAAGGTCCTCTTTGCATGATCATTCAAGGAAAAACTAGCACTGGCAAATCCTTCTTGATTAATTGTATTAGACAACAAAAAAACATGTATACTATTGGATCCAATAACTCGTTGCTCATATTGGCCCCCATAGGTGTTGGTGCGTACAACATATGCACCTCCACAATCCATACAACCCTCTAGATTCCCATAAACGAAATGAATCCTTTTTAAGGTCATATATTGACAATATTATAAGATTAATTTAGATGTATTCAATAAATTTTGATAGATAAAATGAGTTTTCTATGCCTGAAGTTTCTGCTAAAAATAGATATTTAATTACACTAATCATTCCTTGAAAAATAGAGGGAGCCTTTTGGTGGTGTTTCTATCATCCTTGTTGGTGATCTTGCCTAATTTCCACCTATCATAGATACCCCTATTTATGCTTCACACTCCTCTATTGTAGCCTTATGGAATACTTTCACAATCTCGATCACATTGGACACTATTTTTCACCAAAAAGGAGATAGCCCCTCCCAACAAAAGTTTTGGGCAATCCTTCTCCATATAAGAAATGGTGAGGCTCTCCATTATGACTAGGAATAGCTTATTAAACAAACAAATAAAATGCTCTCATCCACATATAGAGAAAAATTTGATGTTGCTACACATTTGTTTGCCACAAATGACCTAGTCGTATTCCACAACAAAAAAAATATCAAATAATTAAACATGCCCATAACCATTAGCATTTCTCGAGTAGGGCAGCAATAAACATATGATCATGGAGATGATGACCAACTTCTCCTAGAACTGCTAATTTGTGTTGGTGAATAGGTGATGCTAACAATAAATTTGTTGATTCAAGTTGGCCTTGTCAATAGATCCCTTGGTCTTGTTACAGCTATTGTGTACAATGCACATTGTAAACTATCATATCCACTTGACTATGTTGTTGTTCGCTTCCAAAATTACATTGGCCTATCATGGGACCTAGAAAACTTGAGAGACATCCCCATCCTAGCTATAACTCAAGGTATCCAAACACAAATACCGCTCACCACGGCATGGGGAATCTCAATATATAAAGAACAAGACTTAATATTAGATAGAGCAACAATAAACATAGGAAGCAAAGAGAGGCAAGGGTTGAATTTTACAGATATGTCTCATGTTAAGTCAACTGAGTGACACCACATTGATCCAACATTCTCATTTGAGAGATACTCCAAACTTAACATCAAAAAGTACATTGCTCGATATCGTAGCAAAGAGACATGTTTGGAACAACTCCAACCCCTGCCAAATGCTTCTAATCCCACCTCATCCTCTGACTTGTAGGAGGAAAGGGCTCCAAAACAATTGCTCTCACATTTGGTGCAGACTATATAACATCCTCCTTTCAAGGGTTTCTAAGTTAAATATTACAGAAGCGTGCCATGTAATAATCTCCGAAAAATTTGTATAATGACAAAGATGCACAAAGATACTAGGAAACAATAAGCAGAGGCCATAACTTGTACAAGTCGGTGTCATCTTTTGATCATTGTATTCTATTAAAGTATATATTAAAATATTCCACAAAATTTTCCAACAATATTTTGTTGTATTTCATTGAATGGTTTTAAACTATGCACTTATGCTCTATTTCCATTTTTTGTACCTATATACTCTTTTTTTGAATGCCACATTAAATTTCCCCCATCTATTCAATGCTTTGCACCCCTCCTAGTTTTATACATTAAAGATAATTGTCTTCTTGTTTACTATCTTTTGTACCTTCAACAATAATTTTTTGTTAAATTTAGTATGCAAATATGCACCCATTAATATTAATCTGCTGACTTCTCATTTGAACATTTTATTGTGTCATAATTTTTGTATATGGTATCCAGAAGAATACACTCTTCTCTATATTCCACCTATCCATGTTTGTTTAAGTTTTTTTAAATTCCATGATGTCATTTCTTTATCAGCATACCTGCAACTCTCATTTAATCATTTTTCATATCTAGTACTATAAACATACAATTGCACCTATTACTATAATGCCCCAAAAGCTTTCCCTTGAAAACTCTACAATTTTATTTTTTTACACTATAAACTATGATACTATGGATACATCATTTATACCAACCCACTAAGTCGTATATTATAGATATGAGTAGATGTTCTGTAATAATAATATTCAAATATTAGCATAATTGATTGATAGTATTCTTTTCTTGGTAAGTGTAGACAATATTCAAGTACAAAATTATTATTATTCTGCAACCCAAGACTTAATACTATTATTGTGGCATGGGTGCAATTATTGTTATTATTTAGTAATCCAAAAATGAAATTATTATCTAGTTGCAATTGTAATCATTAATGATCACCTTATTGTTATTACTTAGTTTCCCCTAATTATCTATTGAAAATAATCTTTAATGATATAAAAAAAAATGAATAACTCAACAATGATATTATTATTACTCAAGCATTAAAGATAAAACTCACAAGAATTTTCACTTCTAGAACACTTCTAGATTACTTCATCTTTAATGTTTACTCTTTAGTCCAAAGAATGTGATAAGTCATTATCACTTGATTTATTTATTTTATTATTATTTACTTATTTGTTTATTTATCCATTGTATATTAAAAAATACATACCTATATATATGCACATACAACCCATTTTCTTTAGGAAGAACTCAAAATAATATTAATAAACATCACTTACAAAGTGATACATTATTTTCTATAAATTTTATTTTACTCAGAAAAACCTAAAATAACAAAAGAAAGCTTTTCTTTCTAATAAAAATATAGTATTCCTCATCCTTTATTATTCCTTTCCTTACACGTACTCTTATTTTAATTAATATGCTCTCTTTTTTTTTTAAAAGAAATAGTGGAAATATATTCTTCGAATCTTTAAACATAAAGAATATGTGAAGTCTCTAAAAAGTAGGGTTAGGAACTATTTATCATTTTAATTTTAGTTTTAGAAATCTTACTACTACAACAATAAGCTAGAAGTACCATAATATACGGCCATAAATAATGTCCCATAAGTTCCTTAAGAATTATGTGGATGATATTAAGGTCAAGGCTAACAAATAACATAGTAGAAGAGTAGGTACCGTTTTAAGAAAATATGATTCAAAGGATTTAAACTTAAATATAATCTAAATATCCTTAATTTTCTAATCTCAACGAATTAATAAGATTGATGAATGAAAAATACTAGCTCACACATAGTATCATGTAATCACACACATACAATTACAGCTAAGCCACAATTTAGATGTTTATTCCAAATTCATAATTTAATACTATTATTACATATGTGAAGTTCCTCCCAAAACATGATATAGTTGTGCAATCTAGGTAGGAAATTCTCTAGAAGGAATGAAACACCATTAAATTATGAAATCCATGATCAATACTACCAATGTGCAGCCAACTATACTGACTCATCATATAATTCATGTTTTTTTGTTTTATTATTATATTTTTTTATTATTTCTTTTTCTTATCCTTATATTTTAAAGCAAAATGTGTGAGAATAAAAATAGAGCAGCAAATAGAAATTGCATACAAGAGAAAAATAAACACATTCAACAGGAAATAAGAACTCCTCAGAAAAAATATAAAATAACACAACAAGATGAACACAAACAGATTTCAATTTATATATATTAAAAGTTGGAACAAACTACAGAGCTTCGATGCTTAGAGTTTCTTTCTTCTACAAACTTGTAGATTTGTGCTGCTCTCTTTCTCAGCTTCTTTCCAAATGCAAAAATGACAACAAAAAGAATTAAAACTAAAACATATGGTGGAATAAAATATTAATAATTTTGCAAACCACAAAGTGTGCGAATTTAATAAGGAATTAAAGGAGATCATATCAAACTCATGTAATCTTCTCCAAGAAGTCATTCCTATTAAATTGCCTTAAATGCTGAGATAGTGGAGGTGAGATGGATGATCTAGTGCAATTAGGTGAGATCAGACATAATTTAACACTCCCCCTTAATCTCAACTAGCTAACATTTTGCTGAAAAAGCTTCTGGAGCATCCATCTTCAGTCTGAAGGGTTTCGTAGTATTTTCGTTTTTCCTTCTACTTTCTATCTGAAAGGTTCCGGAGCATCTGTCTTCTATCTGAAAGGTTCCAGAGCATCTATCTTTTGTCTTCTGCTTTCTGTCTGAAAGGTTCCGGAGCATTCTCCTTCTGTCTGAAAGGTTTCAGAGCATAACCAGAAGTACTTTTTCTATCATCTATGCTACCAGCATAATCATTGTCTATGTATCCAATGAACTTGAAATCATCTACATCTGAATACACAATTCCATAATTCTTAGTACCACATACATACCTCAAAATCCTTTTTCCAGCTTGCCAATGAGAGTCTCTTGGAGACTCCATGAACCTTGAGATAAGGCTCATGTTGTACATGATGTTAGGTCATGTGGTAGTCCAATACATGAGACTACCAACCAGCCTTTTGAACAACTTAGGATCAACTACTGAACCATCATCATCCTTGCTTAACTTTAGTCTTGTGACAACTGGAGTAGGCACTAGTTTGCAATTCAACATATTAAATCTTTTCAATATATCACCTACATACTTTGACTAAGAAATAAAAATACCATCTATTGATTGCTTAACTTATATTCCCAAAAAAATATTTCATAAGTCCAAGATCAGTCATCTCAAACTCATTCATCTTGGTTTTCTTAAAAGGAATAATGGAAAGGTCTCCCATAAATATCAAATCATCCACATAAAGAGAAACTATCAATATTTTACCTTCTTCATCCATCTTGATATATAAAGTAGACTCACTGTTGTACCTACTAAAACCATTCTTAATCAAGTAAGAATCAATTCGACTGTACCACTCTTTAGGAGCTTGCTTGAGTCCATAGAGTGCTTTTTTCAGCTTGTATACCTTTCCTTCTTGACCTGCAATCTCATATCCTTCTGCCTATTCAACGTAGACTTCTTCTTCAATTAAACCATTTAAAAAAGAAAATTTTACATCCATTTGGAAAACTTGCCACTTCTTTTGGGCTGCAATGGCTAAAACACTTCTTACCATATCCAATCAAACTACTAGAGTAGATGTTTCATTGTAGTCAATGCTAGACTACTGAGTAAAGCCTCTAGCAACCATTCTCACCTTGTGCTTCAACACATTTCCATCCATGCCATACTTAGCTTTGTAAATCCACTTAACACTTATGACATCCTTTTTTTGAGGGCGATCCACCAACTCCCAAGTATTGTTCTTCTTGATAGCTGCAATCTCTTCATCCATAGCTTCAACCCATGCTTCATCCTTAATTGCTTCATCAAAGAATATTGAATCAGCAACTTCTGAAAATAAAGCAAAAATAGAAAATGAATTTGATGTGTCAACACTAAAATCAACTTCATATATGTCTCTTAAACTCTTTGTTTTTCATTGCAATAAGCTTGCCAATGTAGGATCAGATGAGCTACTTCTATTAGCTGAGTTGAAGGACTTTCTAATGATGTTACAGCTGGTGTTCTTTGTGGAGTTTATTGTGTTGGTGAAGAAATCTGATTTCTTGAAAGTATTGTTGTAGAAGGTGTAGCTTGTGCTACAACTTATGTTGCTTGTCTAGGAGTGGAAGGAGGTGTTTTTTGAGGAATACCTTGCTATTCTATCACTTCATCAACCATTTCATCATATGGATCAGCTGCTGCTACACTTATTATTTTTTCTACACTTCTATCCCATACTTAACTCTCCACAAATTGTACATCTCTGTTGATTACAACTTTTCTTGTAATTGGATTAAACAATTTGTAAGCTTTTGTATCTTCTGAATACCCAAAAAAAATACATTTCTCACCTCTATTATCCAATTTTATTCTTATCTCTTCAGGCACATGAGCATATGCAATGCATCCAAAGACTTTGAAGTGAGCAACATTGTGTTTTCTACCACTCTAAGCCTCTTGAGGAATCACATTCCTTACACTTGTAGTTGGAAATCTATTCAAAATGTAAACAACAGTTGCTACTACTTCAGCCCAGTATTCATTTGGTAAATTCTTTGATTTTAGCATAATTCTTGCCATATCCATGATAGTTCAATTTCTTCTTTTAGCCACACCATTTTTTTGAGGTGTGTAATGGGCTATAAATTGTTTGTGAATACCATGTTGGCTGCAATAATTCAGAAAATCATTAGAACTGTATTCACCTCGTCTATCAATTCTTAATATCTTGATGTAGCATCCACTTTGTTTCTCTACAAGAGCCTTGAACTATTGAAAAACACCAAACGCATCAGATTTATGCCTCAAAAAATAGACCCATGTCTTTCTTGTTTAATCATCAATAAAAGTTAGAAAATATGTGCATCCTCCAATGGAAGGAGTTTGTATTGGTGCACAAATATCAGAGTGAACAATCTCAAGTGGTTAACATTCTCTTTCTGATTTTCCAACAGGGAAGGTCTCTCTATGTTGTTTACCCAATGTGCATGCTTCACATACTCGTTCCAGTTTCTTAATCAATGGCAGCCCCTTAACCATATTCTTTCTATGCAACAAATTAAGACCTCCAAAGTTTAAATGGCCAAATCTTAAATTCCATAGCCATGATTCATTCTTCACAACTGACTAAAAAGTTGTTTGAACAATTAAATTACCATTTTGGTCTTCCTTAATTTTTGTTTCAGCCTTTCTTGAGCTACCTTGTTCTGTTCTGGAGCAGCCTTGTTCTTTTTCACAGCAACCTTTTGGAGCAACTTTGCAACTTTTCTCTTTTCTAGAGAAAGATTTTGGAGTAGCTTGAGAGGCATCTTGGGAATTTTCAGTCTTAAAAGCTGCTCCAGCTACATTTCTTTTGATGTCAGGTTTCAACCTCAATTGGAAAATTCTATTTTTTGTCATTTATACCTCTATAATCAACTATGTACTAGGATATTATCAAGAATGACACATGCACTATTTCTCATATAAACTCTGTATCCTTTTTGCACCAATTGACCAATACTCATTAGATTATGTTTCAGACTAGCAACATAAAAAACATCAGGAATTAATTTTTACTCCCCCTTTTTGGTCAGAATCTCAACAGTACCTTTTCCCATAACATTCACTTGATTATTGTTCCCAAGAGTGACATTTAAATTGATTGAATTGTCCAAGCTAGAAAACAACTCGAAATTTCTAGAAATGTGATTGCTACAACCAGAATCTAAATACCAAATATCATTTAGAATCTCTTCAACCATATTGCATTCAACTGGTGATTTTGTAGAAATTGCTTCAGCAATCTTTGCACTTGCAATAAACATAGTATTTTTTGTAGAATTTTTTGGGGGATTTTGATTTTGCCTTCCTTGATCATGTATTTTCTTCCTACACTCAGAAGCATAATGACCATATTTCTTGTAGTAATGACATTGAACATTTGACTTGTCTTGTCTTTGACCAATTGGATGACTATGAGAGGATTCATTGTTATTTCCTCTTCCAGTTTGATTTGTAGGACTGTTGCTATGTCCTCTAAATGAATTTCTTCCTCTACTACTAGAAGTGAATCTACCTCTACCTCTTCCATGGATTATTGAAGCCTGAGATGAGAAAACATTTTCAACGGAGTTGTGTGATCTATTTAGCCTATATTCATGATTTATCAAGGATGGATTCAATTCATCCATTGTCATCTAGGTTAAATCCTTAGTTTCCTCTATGACAACAACTAAAGGATATAACTTAGTAGGAAAAACCCTTAGCATTTTATCAACTATTCTGGTCTCTTCTAATGTTTCCCCATGAGATTTTATCAAATTTACTAACCCAAAAACACGAGTAAAAAATAACCCCACAGATTCTGAATCTTTCATAAATATATTCTCAAATTCTCTTCGAAGTATCTAGAGTTTTGCAGATTTAGGTTTGTCGATACCTTGATAAGCTATTTGCAATGTGTCCCATGCCTCCTTTTCTTGCGTTGCTATTGCAACTCTTGGAAATATGCTTTCATGCATTGTTTGATGTATGTAAAAGAGGGATTTTCCATCCTTCTTTCTCTACCTAGGTGAGTGCATTGTAATTTTCTTGGTCTACTGGCTTTGCATAGCCATTCTCAACAATTTCCTAAACATCTTGGGACCTAAACAAGGCTTTCATGGTCAATGACCAATATTCATTTTTTTTCCTGTGAAAAGAGGGGTTTGCAGACTCGACAAGGAAGCACCAAACGTTGAGGCTATGGAAGCCATTGATGGCTGTCAAATAGAAAATAAGTGCACGCCCAGAAAAGATAAACAAAGGGATTTGAACCAGTGGCTCTAATACCAGATATGGGAATAAGGGCAGAGTTGCAACAATAAAAATAGAGAAGCAAATACAAATTGCATACAACAGCAAAATAAACACATTCAACAGGAAATAAGATCTTCTTAGAAAACACACAAAATAACACAACAAGATGAACACAAATGGATTTCAATTTATATATATTAAAAGTTGGAACAAACTACAAAGCTTCAATGCTTGAAGTTTATTTCTTCTACAAACTTGCAGATTTGCATTGCTCTCTTTCTCAACTTCTTTCCATATGCAAAAATGACAGCAAAAAGAATTAAAACTAAAACATACGGTGGACAACAAAGAGGAAATAAAATATTAATAATTTTGCTACCCACAAAGTGTGCAAATTTAATAAGGAAATTAAAGGAGATCATATCAAACTCTTGTAATCTTCTCCAAGAAGTCTTTCCTATTAAATTGCCTTAAATGCTGAGATAGTAGAGGTGATCTAGATGATCTGGCACAATTAGGTGAGATTAGACATAATATAACAAAATGGAGAGTTCTTCTGATTGATTCTTTTAGAACTTATACAGGCCATCTAAGAATAATTGCACTTTTAACAAACATTAATAAGGAGACTTGACTGATTATTTTCAAATGCATTCAATGTCATTGATGTTAGTATATATTAATAGAGGTGTGACAAAAGTTTATAATGCCTTCACGTGAGGTACTACTTCTCACATTTACTTCCCTTGCCACTAACAATTAATTTATTTCCCATAGATTTATTCATTCCTTGGGTAGATGGCTGGAAAAACTAACACAAGTAGGTGAGAATAGAGGTAGGTGGTAGCTAAGCCAATTTTTATTTGGCATTAAAAAAAATTGACAAACAACTCTCAAATGAAATTGACTCTACCAAAGAATACAATGCATTTCATTGTGGGATAAATTAGTGCTAACTAATTTATAATTTATTTTCTTTCTTTTTCTTGATGACCAAAGGCCTATACATCTTCCCCATGTGTCATTGGCCCAAAATAATTGAATTTCAAGACATTTGATACAGTTATAAGAAACATATTCAAACATTTCTCTAATATTTTATTAAACTTATTTTATTGTAACTTTACATTATTTACATACATATTTGTATACCTCTTTGGTGACCCTAACAGAAGCCCATCTACACAACATCCTTATTTTATTTATTCATTATATTAGAGTGTATTTTATGTGGAAGTTGGGTGCACACTAGTACAAAGATAGAAAAACTATGAATGTTCACATGCTCATTCCCCTACCCAAGGTTAATCATAAGCATATACGTAACGATAAAAGCTTCGTGTGCCATGCACCTGCAATAATAACACTTCCTCCTATTGACAACTATGTTGAACCTAAAAGCCTAGAAGGCTTATCTCATCTTGGTTTAATTTTCTCTCAAGTCCACTAGAAATAAGGCACATAGGAGAGGACCAAAGAGCATAACAACATCACTTAGACACAAGTGACTTAGGAACCATACTGGGAATGTGATGAGAATGAAATGAGTGGGAGAAGAATAAGATTGTTTACAACTCAATTTCACAAGCATCGGCTTAAGGAAATAATCCTATTTTATTTTCTTTATTGTTATTATATTCCTTTTTGTTTATTCATTCATTTAATGAATAGTATTCAACACTACTTATTCTATTATTTATTTATTTATTTGGATTATTATTGTTATTACTTATCATTGTTGTAGAGATAGTAAAGTGCACATGATTAATCTCAGCTTATTAATCATTACATAGTTTTCATTGGTTTGTTTTATTTTATTTTCTCTGGTGTTTCTTTGTAGAGACAATGGTTTTGAAATCATATATATAGAGATTTTGAAGACCACTTTGTATGATTCCCACAACCTCCTAGAGAGCACTTATGGTTCCCTATTGGTTCAAGAGGTTACAAGGGAAATATGAGGGGGTTTAGAGGGGATCCATTATATGGAAAAATAGATTTGTGCATACCAAGATCTTACGAAACATATATCCCCTGTTCCAAAAGTTCATTGAAGGGAAACATTTCACATGCATGTACAAAATAACAGAGTTATATCACAGGCTCACATTCCATAGATTAATAGCATTTAATAACATTTCTCTCTTTAAGATACATACTCCAATATATATATATATATATTGAGGTTTTATTCTTTTATTTCCCATGTGTGGTGGACTCCATCATTAACATGGAAATAATATAAACTCTTTTGCAATAGTTAAAGTGGAAGATAAATTTACAAACATAGTATAGACTTTTCAAATTTTATTTTTTTTCATTTTTCTCTACTTACAAGTTATTTATTGAACATGAATTTGAATGGAACTTAAATTATTTCTTCCCAAAACATTCAAAAAATTCATCAAAAAATTAAAATTTGCATCTACCATATTGTCATAAACACACAGAGAAATAGTATTTTTTTCTTAAGATTTTCATTTTATAGAATCGAAGCAAATTATTCTTGAATACTTAGAATCCTAATTTCACATAGTTGTGACATAAGTTGATAGTTTTGGGAGTTGTAACTACAACCTATTTCTTTGGAGCTGATCAGCCGTAGGGAGGTAGCTCTCCTCCCAATAAAAATGGGTCATGAAGCTTTAGAAGGCTCTCACCATTCCCCTGAGCGATGAGACCAACCAACAATAGGTATACACACAAACCAGAAATAGGAATCCACACACAAGGAATTTTTATGGCCATGAAACATGTAAGAAGGAAAGAACAAGGCACACAAAGGAAATAATTCAACACACACATGCTCTACCATTAGGTAAGAAGGCCTATCTCATGGTTGGTTTACATCTTCATAGTAGCATTTTCACCCATCACTCCTGCCCACCTTATTCACCTTCTCGATCCCAGCACCTCTGAAGCCCTTGCTCCTCCCAAACATGTACTCAACCCTATCTATATTACTTCCATTTCAACCCTCCAAAATTTTAGCTAAACTAAGCTCCTAGGATGAGGGATTTTTTACCCATAATTAAACATAAAATATATTTTAGAGTTCCCAAAATTGGGTGTAAGCAATAAAGGGTTTGGTAGGGACAATTAAATTCACATTTCTTCACAAGTTAATCAGCAAGGATTGGTTAACATTTTTGGTCGGTCTCTCATCCTCCCTTTGGCCAATCTCAAATATTCCTGCATACTCAACACACCCATCAAATAAATCCAAATAGGTATACAAAGTGCAAATGATAAAAAATATAATTATTGAATATAAAATATCATCTCAACCCAAATTGAAGCATCTATTAACATCACAACATGGTTATATCATTTATGTCTTTCCTATGTAAAATAATAATGGTGGATCACACCACTTCGGCATAATTCCATGTTTATGGAAATAATTATAATTTTAACTTAGCCCACCAATAAATAATCATTGTACAATCAAGTTTAATAATGACACCATCTGCTATCAATTCACAAAATTGACTATGTATGATAAAATACTATACAACTTTCAACCTAAATTATTCCACTTACCAAGTACCCCTTTACTAATAAGATTAGCATTTGCAGCCCTCCTAATCCATAATAATATCCATCTATAAGAGATTCTAGTAATTACTTAAATATCAGAGAAATTTTAGTCTTAATCAAAATAATTTTTAGTTGAATAATATTTCACAATCATCCCAAAATTAGTTCATCCAACATGATTAGAACTGTAGACATGCAAAACTAACATCACGCATTCCTTGTATTAATCATATTTGCCTATCAAATAAATCAAATTATTTAATTAATTTCTAAAGTCCTCGATTTAAATTAAATAAATTCATCATTAACACTAACATCATCCCCTTTAGCTAAATAAATCAAAATATGTATTTAACTAAATCTAAAACCATTTTCTATCTCCTTTTGATTTATTTTAACCCATAAATATAAACCAAATAGGTCAGATCAGCTAATCCTCTCTTAAGTTAACTAAATCTAGATTAATGTTAATCTTAATGCAAGTCTCATCATCTAGCTTTTTCCACTTGTGCAAATAAATCATTTAATTGATTTATTAAATCTTCTAATTTCCCTCAACATGGCATAATAGGGAATATTTCTCCAATTTGAATTTACCTCTCAAATGACTTGTCCCTTCCAACATAGCATTAACTCCCCTCTTACATGTCCCCCACTTGGGATTTAAAACCCCTTTCCTCTCCCTCTAACAAGCCAAATTTAAAATTTGAAAAGGCCACCTAATGTCATTTATTGGCACATTCACCAAAACTTGCACATCCTTGGCCCATTCACATGGTGAAAAGTGATTTTTTCCTATTGGTTGGGTTTTTATACCACATTCATCTCATTTGATTCTTCTCTCCAAGGCCTTCCTTCATCATTTGCATCCACAATTTGAGAAAAGTTACTCTCTTCACATTGAGAGCTAATTTTGTCTACTTTAGAGCATTTTCAACAATCTTCATCATTTGGCTTGTCAAAGGGTTGGGAAAGAGCTACTTTCTACACAAAGAGTAGCACCAATCCACTATGGAAGAGGTATACTTCATGTTTTATATGCTTTATTCATATTTTTCATTTGTTTGCATTTTGAAGCATGATGTATTATTTCATAGGGATATTAGATCTTTGCTTGGTTTTGAAATACTAATCATGCTAATGATGTGTGTGTTAGAGTTTTAACCATTTGTAGATTTTGATATCCACAAGAACATACTTCTAAAGAAGAAATAACCATGGGCTCATAGTCCAATTTCAATAAAGAGTGATCATAATAGTACCAAAAATTATTGAGGGTTAGAGGTCAACTTACCTTCATTAGTAAGGTTTAGATCACCTTACTCTTATCAATACCATAACCACCAATAACCTATGGGATTTAGTTTTCTATGTGGCATGATTAGCTAATACAAAATAATGTATGCAATAATTACATATCCAAATCCAAGCTAATTATTTCAAGGTAAACAAAAATAGAACCATCACAAAGTACTTATAACATGATTTAAGTTAAAAAAAATAGTTGGTACTTACAATTACAAATTGATACATATGCAGATACAAATAACTTCAAGTGTCAAAGATGCATAGAGATTGCAACCAACAATAAGTAGAGCCTGAAAGTTCTATAAGTCAATAACATGTTTTGAACATTCCAGTATATTGAACTATATATGAACATACTGTAAAAACATTCTCAAAACAGTTTTTTTCCATTTTACTAATAAGTTTTAATTTTTGTAACCATGTTTTTTTATTTTTTCTACTTATATACCCTAAGTTTTGACATTTACCCTTCATGCTTTGGTTTCACAAATTGTTATATCTTCTTGCTATCTTTTCTATTAGCTTTATTTGATTCAAATAGTTGCAAATGTTGACCTAAAAAATTCAATTTTTCATCATTTCATTGTTTCACTCTTCCCATATATTGCATTTAGAAATATATAGTCCTGTCTATATTGCTTTTTTTTTCCTTGTATATGGTAAAAATCCATGCTATTTGCAATGGGTTCCTTGGGCTTGTTTGCAACGAACATGAAGCTTGTTTCCTACATCGTTTGGTGGGTGTGAAATCAGTTGCCTGGTTGAACAGAAATAGAATGGTGGTTGGAACATCCTGGCATTGTTGCTTGATGCCACAAAAGGGATTACATGTAATATTCATTCTTCTTGTAGAAGGATTGTTGTTGTCTTGCTTCCATTGTGAAATGTCACACCTTGTTGCTGGTTTCATAGCAGGTTACTAAACAAGGTTTCCATCCACCTCCATTAGATACAGGATTGCAGAGCCTCCCAACTGCTCCTCTCTGCAATTAACAATGTTTCAACCACTACTCTTGTTGTAAGTAATTTTTTGTTCTCTTTTTGCGATTCAATACACATCTAACCATAGGAATATATTTTATTATATTTAAATAAAATGTTGCTTGCAGTAATATCATGTTTGGATCAATGCAAACGTAGATGAAGAATGAGATATGAAGCCCATGTGTCTAATAATTTGTACCTAAAAGATGACTATATTTGTAAGCATAAAAAAGGTTTGTTTTATAGATCTATATTTACATGTGTTATACATTCAAATCTTTTCTTCATCCATGGCTACATAGCCTCTTTATATTTGTTGCTCTATATATACATCTATGCACGAACTCTTACATGCACTTCACTACAGTAAATATATTCTATTGTACACATTACATTTGTCCATGTTTGTATTATTTCCTTTCTAGACAATCTAAAAAATATCTACATGCACCAAGAAATTCTAGCCACAACTAATCTAATGGTAACCCTGGTGGAAATTTTAAACAAATAGTTGATAAGTAAATGGAAAGTCTCACATAGATTGTGTATTTTCTATTACTATGCTTCATTATATTGTCTTTATCTCTTCTCTTTGAAGTTGCCAGTAACAAGGTCTTTACTGTCATAGTTTACTTGTTCTATTTTTCATCAAACATAAGATTGACCTATAAATTTTGATTACTTTATATTTTCCTTTTACTTGTGTATTCTTCCTAGCCCCTAGCTATTCTTCGGTTTTATCTTTGTTCATCCTTAGTGCTAAATGCATTTTGGACAGCATAAACTCTATATAAGAAAGTCTCCATATTTATGGTTTATAGCTTCTTCTCTCCATATATTAAAATTTTATTTAAAATATGTTTTACAAGATCTACCATTTTTGAGATTATAAAATGTTTGTTTCAAAAACACTTGAGAATCACGGGTAAGTGATAGATGGTCCAAAAACCCACATCATTTACAACCTTAATAGAGGTAGAAAAGCATACACATTCCAAAAAAATAGAAAAAGGTGAATTTTTCTTGTCAATATCCCATTTACATGTGATTATACAGTCTTATTCCAATACATCTTGTAACTATTACAAAGACTAGTTGTCTTGTACCAGTATGTGTTATGATACTCTTTTTCCCAAAACTATGTGAAGCTACTTATAACACACTCTTAATTGTCATGGTTTTTTTTTTTGATGGAACATGTTATATGTGTTCTATCAATATGTTCCATGATATTTATTTCCCCTTATCTACTTGAATTCCCCCATGAAAAACTATTCTTAATAGTAGTCTTCTTTCCAAATCCCCTTAACAAACTGTTCATTCTTGTTGTTTGCCTCTTCTATGCTGCATATTTTAAAATTCTATTTGATGTGTATGTTCTATATAATATTTAGTACCAAATAAGTGTTATTATAATACTTATTGTATAAGTGGAAATACACTTAGTAATCAAAGGAAGCACACACTTGATTGAAAACCCACATTAAATAGACTTTGAAACCATGGAGAATAGAACAACTAACCAACAATAATGAAAAAAATTCTTATAGGCAAGTGGATATTGATACAACACAAGTAATCTATGTATCAGTCGGATCCTCAATTCAAATTCCAAGCTACATGTGAGAGGTCAACCTGCAATCACTAACAATAAATAAAACATTCCAAATTTAGCCATTGTTAGAACTCAAATAAACCACTCTCTATAAAATTCACTTGAACACAAGAATAATGGAAACAAAGCTTGAAAAACAAGCAGAACACAATGAATAATTATTCAAATGATCAAACAAGCATCTTATAGGGGGATTGGTGCTATTTTGATGTGGAAAATAGCCCTTTCCCAACCCCTTCTTGATAAGCTCTAGATATGATGAAGATGCAAGATGATAACTGATGAAGTTGTGGAGGATTAAATCAATAGAGAGGGTCTCTATCTATAGAATCGAATGATAGAAGAATGCAAAATAAGAGGACTATGGGACAAAAGATAATCCAATGGCATTGTGCCACTTGTCAGCACTCCAATGGAGGGAGGTTGAGCATATTTTGATCAATGTGCAAGTTTGAATTTTGAATTTGGTGAAGTGACATGTTGAGGGGGGATGAAAAATGAGTTAAATGGAAAGTTTGACTTGTTCAAGTGATATGTAAGAGCTCTTAAATTTTTTGTTGGATGGGAAAGTCATGTGGGAGGGAAAATTCAAATTGGGAGAATATTCCCTCAAAGATGAAAAGTTTGAATGAAAATGAGGAATTAATAAATCAATTAAATTGATTTATGTGCACAAGTTGCAAAATCTAGAGAAAAGAGGATTAGGATTATCATTAATCATGGTTTGATTAATTCAAGTGAAGATTAGTTGATTTTGACTTTTTACTTAGATACTTGGATTTATTTGAATCAAATGGGAGGAAATTGATGCATTAGTAATTTAATTAAATAAATTTGATTTATTTAATTAAATGAGGAAAATTTCAAGATAATTAAATAAAATTGATTTATTTGATTTAAGGAGGATGACTTAGGATTTAATTAAACAAAAGATGATTTATTTAATTAAAGAGGGAAAATGACGATTAAGGACAACATGGAATTGGTGAATCCAGATTACATGCATGATGTCTATTTCCCATGTATACAATTTTTCCCTCTTTGAAACAATGTACTTGTTGCATTGGTTCAAATAATGATGTCACCAAGATTGAAATAAAAAAAAAATCATTTTTTTCGAATGCCCTAGCAGAAAAAAGTACATTGGTACATTGCCCCCTTGAGAGATTGAGTGAAAATTTTAAATCGAGGATCAATCTCACGACAAAGAGGTTCAAGATGGATGTATGGATGCTTAGACTAACAGATGTATATGATAATGATGATGATATGTTTTTAAGATGCTTAGAATAACAAATCTATATTATCCTAAACAACTTAAATCATTATGTAATTCATGTGAGATGGACGAGATGGATGATGTGATATGTTATGATTATGAGATTTATGTATGCGAATGTTTTTTCGATGTAGGATAGATGCATTGGCGATGATGATTAATTATCCCAGTATGATGTTAGCATGGAAAAGAATAAATCAGATGATGAAAAGAGGATTCAATAAGCCAACTTTATGATGATGAGAGATTGATGATTTGCTTATCAGGAATTGAGACTTTAAAAGGGCTACTTACCTTATGTTTGATAACATGCATAAGCATGATGCATCAAGGTATAAAGAACTAGGATGGCATTGTACCTAGTGCGATGAAATTTGAATCAAAAAATAGATAGGAGTACTCTTGTTCACAGTTGACATACAAAACCTTATTAAAAATGTAGTTTAGATATTCTAAACATTTCAAACCAAAACATAGAAAAGAAATCCTTCCGATGTGGTCAACAAGACATCTAAAACACCTTCCCTACAAAACAAACAAAGCATGCATGACCAAGTTACATTACAAGAACATCCAACAAGCACAAAAGATAAAAATATAATGATCATTGCCTCATTCCTTTCTCTCTAAACTATTTTGATTAGGCATCATCGAGAGGCCATTGTAATGAACACAAAATAAGATAAGTCAAAAATACCAAGATAAAGTAAACAAATAAGCTAATGTTCTTCATACCGCTAGCCAAGACTAAACTATGATGATGTTTGATGTTGATGTCCATTGTAGGAAGGATGCATCCTAGGACATGTGATTAGGTGATGATGAGATTGACTACATGATAAGCTATTGATACTAAGAGGTGACCAAATTGTTGGCTTACTGACCTAGACTTGAGACTTTGACTATTGAGCTTTTACCTTTAAACCTGCTAGACTTGCTTATGACTGACTTACCAAAGGATGAAAATGATGATGATTTATTATAAATGATGATTATTTCAGGTGAGAGCTAGATGAGATGGGCGCACCATTTTGGGTTTTTTTCAAATATTTGGATGTTTTTGGTGTTTTTTTGGGGGATTTTAAGATTTTTCAACTTTTTTTGGATTTTTGAGATTTTTGAATGTTTTTGGATTTTATGTTTTCTTTTAATGTTTTTGGATATTTTATATGTTTTGGATTTTTTGGATTTTTGCATGATTTTGATGATTTGGATATGGATATGTGATGATAATAGTTCTCTATTTTGGGATTTTTTTTGAAAACCAAGTTAGGATTGATTGATCAAATTGATGATGATAACATTGTCGAGGATACACAACAATGCAAGTATAGTGTTAAAAAAAAAGAGGATTGGGAAGGAATATCTCGAGGTTGGATTTGATTGATCAAGATTGATGATGATAACATTGTTAAGGATACACAACAATGCAAGGATAGTGTTAAGCAACACAAGGATTGGGAAAGATATCCCGAGATGATGATGGATTGATGATGATATCATTGTTGAGGATACACAACAATGCAAGGATAGTGTTAAGAAACACGAGGAATGAAATGATGATGGTTTGATTGGATTTTGATTGATTGGGATTTTGAAGCTTGATTTGGAGAAAAATTGTTTTGATGATTTGATGTGATGTTGAAGTGAAAATTAGATGCGACTGATATTGATTGTTTGGATTGATGTTCAATGAAAGATAAAGCTTGATAAGGAACATATTCCTATCAAAATCTCCCATTGGCTAGTGAATTGGATTGGTGCTCACAAATTCTTGACCAATTTAATTTTACATTTTCCAATGTTCTAATCACCACATAAGTTGGAGGATATAGATCAAGATTTATTCTTAAAGCAAGATGTAAATATTTTCCCCCAGTGTCTAGGAATGTTTGAAAGGCCATGGGTGGATTCTTGGATAGATGTATGGATGGATGGATATGGATTATCTTGCAATAAGATAACAATTTTAGATAAAGGATGCTCATTTGGATAGTGCTCCATGGGTCAGATAACGTTAGGTAGGATAGGATCAATGAAAATGACCCATGTCAAGATGTTTACCACAAGAAAGTGTAAAATGTGCTCCAAAGTTTCATCAAGATCAAGATAATTTGGACTATCGATGCAGATGGATTAAAATGGATTGGATAAATGGTTCATGGATAGATGGATTTATTATGGATAAGATGGATGGAATGTTGGATTTATTATGGATGGGATATGATTCTTCCAACTAAACTAGCGCATGGAAATGCTCAATTCTACACATGACGCTTGTTTTCCAGTTTTCATCATGTTACCTATCCAAAGTGCCACAAAAGTGGTTTTCACTAGAGAACAATTTTTCTCTTTACTATTTTCAATCGCTTTTTTTTATTTTTTTGGAATTTTATATTGTTTGATTTTTTGGATTTTTTCGCTGAAAGATTTTAAGCTCATGTTGAACTACCTAGTGTTGTCAATGTAGACGCTTATGTCATAATGTTCCATCGATATCCTACTTGAAGGAGATTCTTTACCAAGATACATGCACTTGAATGCAACTTTTGAGAATTTTGTTCTTCTTTGCTAATACTGGAGTTAACTTTGTCTTTGTGTGCACATCACGATAGAGTGCCTTCTGAATCCTTATGATGAAGGGTCATTTTTGAAACATGGTCAATGTGAGAATTGGATATCATGCATGGAGGAGTGGATGGTGTGTTTTTAGGAATAAAAGATGGATTAGTTGATAGTTTGGAACCTTTGACTCTCCAAACTTGGGAAGATGAGCAATAATGGGTGGATATGAAAGTGTGCATGGAATTACGACCAATCGATTGATATACTATGTATGTTGCTTGAGAAGGCTTCTTTTTCCTTTGTGGACATTTTTGATGGATTATTTTCTCTTTTTATTTTATTTTACCACATAGTTTCTTTGACTAATGGAGTTTGATAGGGATATTTTTTCTTTGTATTCTTTGGTATCCACTTGTATTTGATTTTTCCTTCATGCTTCGCTACTAATTTTTCTTTGATAATGTGCTTTGTGTTTTGATTCACATCCTTCTTTTGATGTTGGCCCCAATTCATGGATGGGGTGATGGGTTTATGAAGATTCGTGACATGGCAGGTTGTAGTGTTGGTATTTATTTCATCATAAGGATTCTTCATGCTCCCTATGTTGATGTTTTCTTGAGACAATGTTGTGCCCAGTTTTATACAGGTATCACTGATATGTTTAGATCCCTTAATTGTTGCATAACCAAGACCTTGATACTTAGGATTACCAATAATCTACACATGGCTATAGGATACCTTTTTCTATGTAGGCCTAATCCTCTGTCTTGATAATTCATCTGTTGAAACATTTTATTTGCAATAGGATATGATTTATCTTGGATGTAGGGTGCTAATCCTTCTCTACTCTATTGCAGATTTTCAAAGGTTCTAAATTTTTCTTTGATAAGATAGCTTTCCCTTAAAAAGGTAAGTGATCCAAGTTTATAAGTGATAGGATCCTCCATATGTGGGATAAATTCCTAATTGATCTCTTTAGCTTGATCTTTTGAGATATCAAATTGTAATGCTTCTTCAAGAGGTGTTGATGATTCACTATCCACATAAAATTCTTCCTCATGATTCATTTCACAAGATGTTTCACGACTTATGTAAGAGCCTTCTTCATGATCCATTTCTTATATGTCTTCACAAGATGTTTCTGATTCACCACTTCTATAGAATCCTTCTTCATGATCCACTTTTGGTATGTCTCTAGATTTTTCTATACATTGTTGATGTGTACAAATGTTAAGAGTAGGAGACTCTTGTTCCTTGGTAATGATATAAAGAGTATGATACTCTTGTTTTGAATGAAGATCATCTATGTGTTCATCCAAAGAAAGCATCTCGTGGGTAGATAGATGGGTATGTGCTATATGGATATGATCATCATTTGTAACATCTTGTATAGATAGGAGAGTTCTCATTAGATCATTGTAGTATCTTGGAGATAAAAATTCTTGATCTTGACTATTTTTAGAATTTCTTTCAACATTCTTTCAATCAAGTCCTTGACATGGGTCAATTTCAAAGGATGGATTACCTACAAAGGGTTCTTGGACATCATCATTAGGCATGGGTAGTGGTTCATTATCCTCTTGGTCTTTGAGTGGACTTGGATCAAACGTTGAGTTGAGGATTTCTTCAATATCTAAAATCATGAAGTGGAAGGATATCAATATGTCTTGGAAAGGACCACTGTTAGACTTTGGGGAAAGATTTTGATCATGCTTTGGGGTAAAATTTTGAGATATGTCCTTTAACTCATTAGGTGATGTAGAGACACTTTCAAGATGATCATTGGTTGAAGGATCAAATAATGTTAACATTCCTTTGAATAGATCATTGTTGGATATTGTTGAAGGGTATTTATCATGATAAAAAAGTGGCTCTTGATGTATGTTGATTTGATCTTTGGGTGAGGTGGAAAAATCTTCAAGGTGCTCATTAATGGGCAGATTTTGATCATCATTTTGAATAATTATGGAGGAGAGATTGTCACTGTTATCGCTAATGGATGAATCCTGATCATTGTCCCTAATAGCTATTATTTTTTTATCAATAAGGTCCTAGATGATATTTTTAAGTCGAATACAATTGATGTGTATCCATTTGTTTTGTGAAAAACACAAAGGTGCTTCTCGTTATACCCTTGTGGTTTCACCCTGGGCTCTTGATAATTCACAGAAACGTGGTTTTTAATGATATTTTCTTGTATCAACCATTGCATGACCGATTCAATTGGTTCCCCAAGTGGTGTGTATTTTTTTTTGTTACCTTGTGAGATTTGTAGTTAAAATTGACCTTGTGGCGATTGATTTTGTAGATGTTGTGATTGATCTTTGCGATGTGGTGATTGATCTTTGAGATGTGGTGATTGATTTTTTTGTAGATGTTGTTGATCTTGATATCCAACTTATTGACATTGGAGATATTGTTCTCGATGTGGTTGTAGAGACAACTCAATGCTTTGATGACATGGTTCAAACAATGGAAGAATATATTGATTTTGGGGTGGAGATGTCTCTTGGTGATATGAATTAATGAGTTTTTTTAGTGTAGCAATTTTGTTTCACAAGATTTGACCTTGAAATTCTTGATATGGTTGAATTGGTTGTTGAGAAAGTAGATTTGGAATGCATCCTTGTGGTGTTTTATTGGGATCATGCATAAGTTGATTCTGGATAATGTTCTGATTTGGTGTGTGTGTCACCAAAAAGTGAGGACTTTGTCACTTTTCGCTCATTTGGACCTTTGCCTACGGAATTTGGACCATTTTTAGCCTATTTTCACCCATTTCCAAGCCCTGTGACAAAGTGTTGTAAGGGGTTGCAAGAAATTTCCATGCTCTCCAAGGCTTTCCATCACTTAATTAACCCTTTAATGACCCCTTAATCTTTATGCAAATCCTATCTTGGTGATTTTTCAAGAGACAATCCCGAAGAACATAAATAATAACATTTTAATTACCAAAAATCAATAAAAAATGTTGAGGTGGACTAGGTCGCCACCTTGGGCAACCTAGTCCAATGTGGCATAATTTTTAATATAAACTTAATATCTTTCATGATTCATGTCTCTAAAACCCTAAGGTCGGTCAATATGAAGTTATTTCAGGTAAGTTAGGGCATAAATTTATATGAATAACCTACAATACTCTAATTTATCATTAGGTACCCTCATTCTTCTCAACACACAACTCTTCTCATGTCTCATCATCTCTCTTCCTCAAGAAAGCTAGGGTTTGGTCATTCCAAGTCAAGAAGAAATCATTGTTGAACCATTCAAGGGTTGAACCATTGTTGCAACTCAATATCTCTCATCATGGCAAGGTAACAACTCCATCACTCATTATTTCATGCTTTATTGTTTTATTTCATCATTTCATTTGATTATCTACATAGGGGCTTGACCAAGGCAAGCCCCCATATCCTAACATCCAACATTTCTTCTTTCTCTTTGTGTGTGTTTGTAGGTTTAGGTGCATTAGGGGATTGAAGATCATTCAACAAGTTGACCAAGCTCACTAAGGTTGAATAAATCTTAATTGAAGCTTGAGAGACTTTTACAGACCAAATTCTTCACTTTTGGGACTAGATAGCTGAAGGAGTAGGAAACAAAAACTAAAGGCCTTAGATCCCATCTTATGGTTTCCAGAAATTCAGAAGAGGACTAGGTCACCACTTTGGGTGACCTAGTCCCACTAGAGCTATTTTCCAAAAATTTTGGTAGATTTGGATACCCTTTTGGGTGAAACGGGCTCCGAAGCAGTTTTCTCAAATTTGTCTGAAAAAGGACTGGATCGCCCAGCTTGGCACACGTGTCCCTTTTGACTTCAACATCAAATTCAACAATATTTCCAGGCCGTACAAGCTTCCAAATGCACACTCCTTCAATCCCATCCATTTTTGTAATATTTTATGTATATTAGTTAGATTATTTTGTATATGTTTGCATACATCATTGTGTTCTCCAGCACTTTGCATTTCAGTAGTTTTACATTCTAGTTAGCTTCGATTTCCAACATTTAGGGGACAATCACACACATTCACATTAAACCCGTAACTCCCCCTTTGAATGGACTCCCAAAAACACAAACACTAGGTGAAAGAGAGTCATTCATCCAAAGTTAGCTTCTAGGGTGAAAAACCCTAGAAGCTCATTGGGGGAATCTTCTTTCCCTTCATGTGTCTTTTATTTTGGTGGTCCAGTGTGATGTTTAGATTTGGCATTATAGGTTGGCTTTGAAAATTGTTGTGGTTGGGAATCATATTGCCTTAATTTAGGTAACTTTGATTTTGCATTGTGTTACCTTGACTTGGATGAATACTTGGAGTCGTTAACATATTTCTTGGACTTTGAAAAACATTAGTTTGATTCACAAACATATCTATCCAAAAGTTCACCAAGTGTGAATTTGAAATGCTCATGTTTGGTAGGATAGGATTTGGTATAGTCACATTTGGCATGTATGGATTTTGTGGGATGACGTTGTTTTGTGGAAGACTCATGCATTGAGTGTTTGGTTGATAGATTTGTAGGTTTGGAATTGGATTTAAATCTATCATCAGGAAAGGTTTTCCAAACTTTTGACTGGGCATACTCACATTTTTTCTGTCATTGAGGTTTGTAGGAGATAATGATCCCATGTACGTATTGTATAATTGTGAGTTTTGGTAATCAATTGGCATTGCAGGGCTTGGATAGTTTGGTTGACTCAAATTACTCATGATGTATGGAACAAGTTTATATTCCATATTCTTCTTGTGTTTTGACCTTGTTGCATAAGCGAACCTCTAAGGTGTTTAGGATCAATGATGAGATGAAATATGTGTGATATGGGTGTTTGAACCTTTAGGAATTTTGGATCAATGCTATACTTTAGGATTTGATTTTGATGGTTTAATTGGATAATGAACTCGTAAACCCTAAGATGTTAGATGTGATCTTTAGGATAAACTTGTTTAAAGAGGTGCTAATTTTACTAGGTGTATGAGAAAGGATGCATTCTCACACTCCTAACTAAATAAGGTGATTTTGAGTTTGGTTTAATGATATACCCAAGTCTAGATAATGATGTTTGAAAAGCTCTAGAGATTTTTGGCGTGATGGAGATGATAATTTTTTGGGATGGATGAAGTGTTGATTTGATCCTAAATGAACCTAACAGGACTTTTTTTACAGGACCAAGGTAGTGATGAACATGTTTTTCTCTAAGAGTAGTTCAAACCAAAATCCCAATGTTCACATGGAAAACCATGAGACAAAATATTGCAAGCACATATGTGGGGTTCAATTGGGGTTAATCATGATTAATGACTTGATTTCTATCACAAACACTTCTTGCTTAGTTTTTCAAACTAAATGTGTATGTCTCAATTCCTTTTCATTCCAAAAGCTCCATTATGTGGAAATCAAGGTTTCAAGAGCATAGTTTCCTAATTTTGACTTTGTTAAGAGAAAATTGTGATGTAAATCCAAATACTTAGAAGCCTCTAAGGATGCAATCCCTAGGGAAAGCATGAGCACTTGCATTTTTTCAAAGATATTTGCTTCCCCTAAAGGGTTTTAAATTTGATGATCATGTTGAATGTTTGTTTTCAAGCATTTTGGATCCAAGCAAAGTGTTTTAGTTTTGAAGTGATGCACAATCCTATGGATAATGAAGGCAATATTTGTTGAGTTCCCACTTCGATGAATCCAGCTATGCTTACTCTTAGTGGATGATTAGATGCTCGACCACACAGGCTCCCCCTTATAGTGCACTCGCTTCTCAAGTGAACCAAGCATCGATACCCATGAATCTCCCATGACATACTTCTCATCTATACTAAAAGTCATAAGAATGTGAGATGGCTATAGAATGACCGTTCATGCATCAATAAATAGAAAAGGATTTTGGCCTTTCTAAACAAGGGGTTTTAATGTGGGAATTCCATTCATGGGGGACCATCCATGCAGAAAGAAACTATTGTTGCCCTTCTTGTCAAAATGATCCTTGTGATACTTGAAATTTTATTGAGTACCCACACTTGTATAATGACTAGAAGTTGCTTGACTTTAGTGTGTTACCGGTTGGGTCATTCCCTGGGGTGATTACTTTTTCCCACTAGGCAAGACCTATAAGATAAAAAAAAAAGCAAGCAAACATATCCATAGTTTGATCGATATATTTTGAGAAACAAAGAGAGAACACTCGTGATATGCTCCACTCACACTCGCAAGAATTGTTCAATTTTAAACCCAAACTTGAGGTGTGTACATAATTTTTCAGGAAATCAATGTTACTAGGATGCTTTTAGTTCTCAAGATCATCATGAAGCACAAGAGAAGTGTATACACATTTGAGTGATGCTAATTGCAAGAAAGATTACAAAAAAATGAAAGCACAAGTTTGTTTTAAGCCTCAAAGCAATGATGAGTTTGTTTAAGAGCACCAAGATGAAGTGTGAAATTTTTTGTTCGTTTTTAGTCCAAAATCCAAACTCTAAGTTTAATTTTAACCAACTTGAAAAAATAAAATCAATGGATAATTTTAACCGCAAAACTTAAATGAGTTGTCCTAAATTAGAAAAAAAAGTAAGAACTAGATACTTCAAGCTACTACACCAAGCGTTTAAAAATGCTTTTATTAACTTCAAGTTCAATGATCCAAATCTAATCTATTTTTATTTATCTGTCTTGATGCACCATCATATTCTACCACCGATTCTTCATACAAACAATTTCATTTGCCAGCCTTTATGATTCACCATTCTTAGTAATTATTGTTCCCTACAAGATCACTTTTAAATTGAACTTCCAAAATTAAACTTTAGTATTTAATCAGCTGAAGTAAAATATTTAATCAACCTATGCTTTAATGTTTTCAGTAAACAAAGATAGATATGATGATGCCTCCATCGATATAGAATTAGCAATGCATTGCACAAGTCATAAAATCAATGGAGTCAACAGATATAAATTAGACATGTTCCAAGCTAGTGATTTGAAAAGACAGTATGATTGATGTTGCAATAGAGAAATAAATGCTTTCAACAAAATTTTAGTTGTTTATTGAAGATAAAAATGCACAAATTTTTCAAAATTCAAGGAAAGTGGAATGTTCGTCAATGTAAAAAAAAAGAAAAAATTTCCTTTAATAATATATTTCCATACCAACTAAGAATCGTACCACAATGCATAAGGCCAAAAAGATGACAATATTTTTTCTTCTTTTACGCGTGATTTGAAAGATAAAGCACAAATTAAACAATGTCGGCTCTTTCAAAATTTCTTGTCTCCACTGTTGGATATTCGTTCAACTTGTGAGTCCACGGCAGTCAAAGTCAGCTCGCACCACACCCTCGTGCCCTCTTCTTCATTGGCTCATGGTTCTGCAGACTCCAACGGGCTACCTCGGCCACTCCCTCTATTCTTTGTGGTCTCACGGGAAACACTCCCACTACCTACCACTTTATCGCGGTCAAGAACTCCACTACCTCCAGTTGCTCAGTTAGCCGCCTGGCAGTCTCCTGCTATCACCTCACTATCGCGGCTTAACTGCTCCTCTCCTCCAGTTGTTTAGTTAACCGCATGGCATCCGCTACCGCCTTCCTGCGGTCCTCTATTTAACCTCACACGGTATCGTGCTAATAGTTCTCACCTCAACCTTCGACCGTCGTTGCCGTCACTACATCCACCGTGGTCTAACTCTTAACTGCGTCGGTGGTTGTGCAGTTGTCTACGTTCGTTGACATTTTGGCCTTCTCTATGCGATTGGTAGTGGGATCCACGTCTGCATAATAGGACGTTTTTATTGGTTTTTGTGTTTTGTATAAGGACGCATATTTGTCCGATTACACCGTGGTTAGGATGAATATGTTGTTGGCATATTTATGTCATTTATGTGGTGTTACATTTTTTGCGTTAGTTAAAAATCTTTATATACGGGGACACATTTTGTAATAGGAAGAGAAGAAAATAATATAATTTTCTCTCAAGAAGCAAGCTTTTAATAATGGCAGTTCTCAGTTAATAATTTTATCTGTTTAAATTTTTATCTTTGCTAATTCCTACACGTGGTATCAGAGCTATAAGGTTAAGTTAGAAAAAGTCAGAACAATCATGGCAGCAAGCACAAGCTTGAGTAATCCACAAATTCCATAGTTGAATGGAAAGAATTATGACTACTAGTATGTAACAATGAGAGTTTTATTCTGTTCACAAGACTTATGGGAGTATGTAGAGAATGGGTTTCTAGAACCTGCAGATGCAGCAGCATTTAATGCATTGACACAAGTAGAGAAAGACTTGTTGTAGGATAACAAGAAGAAGGATTCAGAGGCTCACTTCTTTATTCTACAAGGTGTGCATGAGAGTATCTTTCCCAGAATATCATCCACTACCAAGTCCAAGCAAGCATGGGACATTTTACAAATAGCATATCAAGGAATGGACAAAGTTAAAACTTCAAAGTTGCAGATACTGAGAAGAGAGTTTCAAACTCTGTTTATGAAAGAAAATGAGTCTGTAGATTCATATTTTACTCAAATAATGGGACTGGTAAAGCAAATGAGGACACATGGACAAACACTAGAAGATGTCAAAGTTATAGAGAAAATTCTGAGGAGCTTACCCACAAGATTTGAGACAATTTCAGTCATAATAGAAGAGACAAAAGATCTCACACAATACTCAGTTGATGAGCTATATGCTTCACTAATTTCTCATGAGCAAAGACTCAACAGAACAACAAATATGTCATTGGAGCATGCATTCAAGTCACAGGCTTCAATTAACCAAGGAAGAGGCAGAGGTTGAACGAATTCCAAATCAAGAGGAAGAAGTTTCAATAGAGGTGGAAGAAATAACCAGTCAAGTTCAAGTGGAAGAGGCAGCAACCAAAACCCATCACAAAACTTTCCTCAAGGACAAAGGTATGATAAATCTCAGGTCCAATACCATTATTGTAAGAATTTTGGCCATTATATGAGTGAGTGTAGAAAGAAACAGTATGAAACGGGTACACAAAATGCAAATTTTTCTAGAGAGAGTCAAGATAATAGACCTAATAAGAGCACAATGTTTTTGGCCTATAATGTAGCTCAAGCTAGTGAGAAAGAAGTTTGGTTTTTAGATTCAGGTTGTAGTAATCACATGACAGGGAATTTAGAGTTACTCACAAGTCTAGATGAGAACATCAAGTTAGATGTCACCCTAGGAAATGACAAAAAAGTGTCAGTGAAAGGAAAAGGGAATGTTAATATTCTAACCAAGCAAGGGGAGCAAAAATATATTTATGATGTTTACTTTGTACCTGGCCTTAAACATAATTTGATGAGTGTAGGACTGTTAATTCAAAAAGGTTTTAGAGTTTCTTTCAAAAATTGGTTGTGCACTATTTTAGACAAATACCCAAGTGGTCAGTTGATTGCAAAAATTCACATGACAAATAATAAAATGTTTCCTTTGAGAATTCAACCAGCTTTGAGTACAAATTTTGCACAAGCAAAAGAGGATTCAATTGTTGTTCAAACTATATTTCAGGCAAAGGTTAAGGATGAGAACTGGCTTTGGCATTTAAGGTTTGGTCATTTAAACTTTGGTGGTTTGAATTTACTTCATAGGAAGAAAATGGTAAAGGGAATTCCACTAATTCAAAAACCAGAAAGTGTATGCGAGGGTTGTATACTTGGAAAGCAACATAGAGAATCTTCCCCAGCATGGAAGTCCACTAGAGCAAGAGCCCCATTCGAGAGAGTTCATTCAGACGTATGTGGTCCAATGCAAACACCTTCAATAGGTGGTAGTTTCTATTTTCTGACATTTATAGATGATTATTCAAGGAAGACATGGGTGTATTTTCTGAAACAGAAGAGTGATGTGTTTGGTTACTTTTGTCAATTTAAATCTTTAGCTGAAAAATAGAGTGGTTGTTTCATCAAAGTATTGAGAACAGATAGAGGAGGTGAATACATTTCAAGAGAGTTCTTGAATTTCTGCAAAGAACATGGAATACACAAATATTTCACAACAAGATACACACCTCAATAGAATGGTGTAGCTAAAAGGAAAAACAAAACTGTAATGGAGATGGCTAGAAGTATGTTAAAAGCCAAGCACTTGACAAATGAATTTTGGGCTGAAGCTGTATCTTGTGCAGCATATATTATGAACAAATGCCCAACAAAGAGTGTAATGAATATTATACCTGAAGAAGCATGGATAGGTAAAAAGCACAGTGTTTCACACATGAGAGTTTTTGGTTGTGTTTCATATGCACATGTTTCTAAACAGTTGAAAAGAAAACTAGATAACAAAGGAGAGAAATGCATTTTTGTTGGATATAGTGAAGAATCCAAAGCATATAAATTGTTTAATCCATCTACTAAGAAAGTTATAATTAGCAGGGATGTCCAATTTATTGAAGATGAAGCATGGGATGGAAGCAGAGAAAATACTATCAATATCCCTCAAGATGAGAATGATAATACAGTTCAAACTAATGTACCCATAGTTCCAAATCAACCTCATGCAAGTGGTCAACAACTGACACCAGCAAGTATTACTAGAGCAGCAATAAGAGGTCTGCAGACACCTTCCACAACAAGAATTTCTGGCGTAGGACCTTCAAGTCCACATTCTGCAGACTCAAGTGATTTATCAAACCCAACTTTGGCTAGTATGAGAAGACAGAAAATCAGAAGCATGACTGATATCTATAATCAAAATCAAGGTGAGAACAATCCACAACAATTTACACTACTTGCTTTTTATTCACAAGCTGAAGATCCTATTCATTATGAAGAAGCAATCAAGGAAGAAAAGTGGTTAATAGGAATGGATGATGAGATAGATTCAATAGAAAACAATCAGACTTGGGAATTGCAAAGTCTTCCAAAAGATAGATGTTATTGGTACTAAATGCAAAAGGAGAAGTGCAGAAGCACAAAGCAAGATTAGTGGTGAAAGGTTATGCACAACAGCCTGGAGTAGATTTCAATGAAACATTTGCACCAGTTGCAAGACTTGACACAACCAAAATTTTATTGGCTTTAGCAGCAGAAAACAAGTGGTTAGTACATCAGATGGATGTGAAGTCAACATTCCTTAATGGATATCTAGAAGAGGAAGTTTACATTGAACAACCACGAGGATATAAAATATCAGGACAAGAAGACAAAGTCTATTAACTGAAGAAAGCACTATATTGTTTAAAACAAGCCCCAAGAGCATGGTATAGCAGAATTGATAGTTATTTCACAAGCAATGGATTTACCAGATGTGACAGTGAACCCACTTTGTATACCAAAGTGAATGATGAAGGTAAAATTCTGATAATATGCCTATATGTTGATGATTTGATTTTAACAGAGAATCTGTCAGTTGAAGATTTCAAAACAGAAATGAAGAAAGAATTTGAAATGACAGATATGGGCATGATGAAGTATTTTTTAGGCATTGAGGTAACACAGAATAGAGATGGTATTTTTATTTCATAGTCTAAATATGCAAAAGATGTTTTAAAGAGATTCAATATGTTAGACTGTAAGTCAGCACCTACTCCAATGGTGACTAGACTGAAATTGAGCAGAGAAGACAAAGGCTCAGAAGTTAATCCAATCTTGTAGAAACAGTTAGTAGGAAGTTTAATGTACTTGACAGCCACAAGGCCTGACATTATGTATGCAATCAGCTTGATTTCTAGATTCATGGAAACACCAAAGGAGAATCACTGGCAAGCAGGAAAGAGAATTCTGAGGTATATTAATGGCACAAGAAATTTTGGAATCCAATATTCCAGATCCGAAGTTTTTAGATTTACAGGTTATACAGACAGTGACTGTGCTGGAAGTGTTGATGATAGAAAAAACACATCTGGATAAATCTTTAGTTTTGGAAGTGGTGTAGTTGCATGGGATTCAAAGAAACAACCAATAGTTACACTGTCATCAGCTGAAGCTGAGTACGTTGCAGCCACCAGTACATCTTGCCAAGCTGTACGAATGAGAAGAGTTTTGATGGAGATTTAGAATGAGCAGATAGAGGCAACAACAATTTACTGTGATAACAATTCAGCCATTTCCCTTTTGAAGAATCCAGTCTTCCACAAGCGGAGCAAGCACATTGACACAAGGTTTCACTTTATCAGGGAGCTAATCACAAATGGAGAAATCATTTTAATTTTTTGCAGGTTGGATGATCAATAGGCGGATATATTTACCAAGGCTCTGAGCACCGAGAGCTTCAACTTTCAACGAGATCGGCTTGGGATCAAAGATGGCGCGAGTTGTCCTCAAGGGGGAGTGTTGGATATTTGTTCAACTTGCGAGTCCACGGTAGTCAAAGTCAGTTCGCACCGCACCCCTGCACCCTCTTCTTCATTGGCTCACGGTTCTGTAGACTCCACTAGACTACTTCGGCCACTCCCTCTGTTCTTTGCAGTCTCACGGGCAACACTCCCACTGCCTCCGATTGCTCGGTTAACCACCTGGCAGTCTCCTGCTGTCACCTCACTACCGCGGCTTAACCACCCCTCTCCTCCGGTTGTTCGGTTAACCACATGGCATCTGCTACCGCCTTCCCACGGTCTTCTATTTAACCTCGCGCGATATCGCGCTAACAGTTCTCGCCTCAACCTTCGACTGTCGTTGTCGTCACCGCATCCATCGCGGTCTAACTCTTAACCGCTACGGTTTTGCAGTGGATCTCCTTCTGCTCTATGCGTTCATTTACTACGGTCATTGCGATCATTTCTTTACCGTTGGCGATTGCGCGGTTGTCAACGTTCGTTGACTTTTTGGCCTTCTCTGTGCAATTGGTAATGGGATCCATGTCTGCATAATAGGACGTTTTTATTGGTTTTTGTGTTTTGTATAAGGATGCATATTTATCCGATTACACCGTGGTTAGGACGAATATGTTGCTGGCATATTTATGTCATTTATGTGGTATTATAATTTTTTGCGCGGGTTAAAAATCTTTATATATGGGGACATCTTTTGCAATAGGAAGAAAAGAAAATAATATAATTTGCTCTCAAGAAGCAAGCTTTTAATAATGACAGTTCTGAGTTAATAATTTTATTTGTTTAAATTTCTATCTCTGCTAATTCCTACATCCACGATAGAAAATATCATGATATAACTTGCAATTGTCTTCCAAAATTTCTTGTTAATATCATGATATAACTTGCAACTGTCTTCCAAAATTTCTTGTTTTCACAAAGTGAAAGGACATGATTGAGTTCCTTTGCCTATGCTTCTTGCGATACTTTCAAATCACAACAATTAGTATATGAATTTTAAAACAAAATGTATAGAACTATGCAATATATGATATTCACTTTTCTAATCATATGTGAGTCATAGATTTCAAAGATTTGCAAACCATTAAAATGGAAGCGGCTTTCTATCAACTCAATTTAATGGGGTTGTCTAATTGTCTCAAAATTTGTAGCCGCGCTCCTATGTTAAATTTATCCACTCCGTAAACATTCAACACATTTTTGAAATCTACAAAATCCTACTTATACGCATCTGGCAACTTTAAGAGAAACACAATCAAGTCTGCGCTGATGCAGAGCTTGTATTGCATTAAATAATGCTTTCTCATGTAATAGCAAGATCGTACGAAAAGCACTAAACATATTTAGTGATAAATTATTTGAATAATCAAGAAAATACTTTAAACCATGGCGGCGTATTATCTACAGTGTCTGCAAGAAGTAGCGCCTGTCATGGAATGAAATAGCAGTGATGAAATTAAACAACAATATTAATATCAATAAACATTCAGAAGCTTACACAAGTAATGTACGCCTAAGGGATAAATGTGCAAACCTAGATTTGGAAAATGTGTGGGCCTCGGACATCAAATAACATTAGAGACATGTGAATGGCCATCCTGGGCCACTCCAACAAAGATACAATTTGTGATGAAAATCCTTGATTTCTGGTACTTTTTCTTCATGACATAGGTTGTAGCTGAGCTAGACTTGATGGAAGATGATTTAATAGCCTTTGGCTAGTTAGATTGGCAAAGACAATTATGTTCTTATTTATTGGCGTCATTTTATTTCTCTCATAATCGGCAGTAGAAGCCAAGAATGGGAGTATCATCTTTATCTGGGTCACTATCAACATCTAACAATGTAAATAACACAAACAGGGATCTCTAATTAAAGCCCATTCAAAAAAAAAAATCTTGCCTATGAGACAAATAATCAACTTGGGCTCTCCTTTTGTGTCATGAAAAGACCAAGACAATCAATGAGGAATGTGTAACACTTTGGACCCACCTCGCATAATTTTTTGTTGCGCAAAATTAAAACATCCATACCATTGTCTGCAATCATTTTAACTTAAAAGGTTATCCTCTAAGAATACATTAAAGAAAAAATATTAACTATTCATAGCCTTTCTCTTATAGATAAGACCTTTTGATTGCTGTATAAGATAACTTTTAAACGAAGCCTTTAAAAGTCAGTTTTCTTTCAAATGTCATTTCAACAAAAAACAAAGGCTTTATGGGATGTACGCATAGACATATTTCAACTGAGCGTAATGGTAACCAAATGACTAAAGTTTGTAGCTCATAAAAACAAAAAAGATAATGCGCCTGAAGATTGAAGTATATATCAACAAGGATCTTATAATTTTATAATCGATGTTAATTGATATGAAAAAAATAGCGATGTAAGAGAAGTGACAAACAAAGACATTGCAAACAAAGCATTAATCTAATGATACTTGTTGGAAATAATTCCAACTCCCACCTTACCGCATTATCTTGTTGAGCTGGTTGATCATCCGCGGTAGCGCGGGTTCTTCTTTCTCCCATCTTCATTGTCAAACCGCAGCTCACTTCCGTACTGCCCGCGGTATCACGATCTTGCCTTCTCTTCTTGCTTCACCGCCTTACCAACGGTCTTCTCTCTCCTCCCCGTGGTGACTTTCCTCGCCTCCCTGTTCCGTCTGTTGCTACCGCCACCCTGCGGTCTGTTTCTTCCTTCCTCGTGGGTTCCCAGTTGTCTGTCTCGGCATTCCCTGCATTACTACGGCCTCACCATTCTCTTCTTGTGGTCTTGTGGTGGCCATCTTCCACATTACCTGCATCACCACAGATTGACCGCGTGTTACCTCCGGCTGGGCTCATAACCATCTATTCACTGCTACCACAGTCCTGCGGTTTCCCTCCTGACCATTTGCGGTGGCGCGGTGATCCATTTGTTGTCTGGTCATTCGCCTACCGCCTCCCTGTGGCCTCTCCGTTTCCTACGGTGGTAGCTCGGTAAGTCGTTTGTCGATGTCGTTGCCTTTTGACTGTTTGACCTTTCTGAACGGCAGTAAGTACGCTCCATGGTGGTTTGTATGTACAGTTGGTTGATGGAAATTGGACGGCGATTTATTGTGAAATGTGCTTGACAGCCTGGGATTACTTGAGCTTCAATATCATTGTACATATGGTTTTTTTAGGACAGTTTGATATATTAAAAAAATTATGTGTGTTCGTATCGAAGAGCACGCAGGATGGTGTCGACAGGCAAAAAAAGAGAGAAAAGTCTGAGAACAGACAAAGGAGAAAAAACAAAGACAAAGGAGGATACGGTGAGAAGAAACAGAGGTGAAGTCTAGAAGAGATGGACAGAGACAGAGAGAATAGAGAGGTTTGAGAGAGACAAAGGAGGAGTGACAGAGAAAGAGAAAGAGAGAGAAAGAAGAAGACTGTGAAGAGGAGGTGTCGATGGTTAGAGAGAAAATGCTCCCAAGAGCAGAGAGTAAAAATAGATCGATAATAGAAGATGAAATGTGATGAGCCGAAGCTCTATTGTAATGGAAATGTATTTCTAAGAATGAATATAAAAATCTGGGTTTGAGCATATGTGTTTTTCTGTTTCATAACTTTAGTATTTATAATTGTCTGTTTGTTTATCTTGCATGCCTCCTCTCCTATACTATTAGTTTAAGTAAGTCTTATCCTTTCCCACAATACTCTAAAACAAAGATTTTGCTGTCAAAGCATGGGTTTCTTCTAAAACAATATTTGACTTTCTATAGCTAGGAAAAATGAACATAATTTAATATTTTCCTCTGCAACCAGGCCCTCTTTCCAGTGCCAAATGTGCAAGGTCAACCTGCAATCACTATCAATAAATAAAACATTTCAAATTTAGCCATTGTTAGAACTCAAATAAACCACTCCCTATAAATTTCATTTGAAGACAAGAATAATGGAAATAAAGCATCAAAAAAAATCAAAACACATTGAATCGTTATTCAAATGATCAAACCAGCATCTTATAGGGGGATTGGTGCTATTTTGATGTGGAAAATAGCCCTTTCCCAACCCCTTATTGATAAGCTTCAGATATGATGAAGATGCAAGATGATAACTGATCAAGTTGTGGAGGATTAAATCAATAGAGAGGGTCTCTATTTATAGAATAGAATGATAGAAGAATGCAAGATAAGAGTTGTTTGGGACAAAAGATAATCCAACAACATTGTGCCACTTGTCAGCATTTCAATGGGGGGAGGTTGAGCACATTTTGATCAATGTGCAAGTTTGAATTTTGAATTTGATGAAGTGACATGTTTAGGTAGGATGAAAGATGAGTTAAATGCCAAGTTTGACTTGTGTAAGAGGCATGTAAGAGCTCTTAAATGCTTTGTTGGATGGACAAGTCATCTTGGAGGGAAAATTCAAATTGGGAGAATATTCCCTCGAAGATGCCAAGTTTGAATGAAAATGAGGAATTAATAAATCAATTGATTTATTGGCTTAGGATTATCATTAATCATGGTTTGATTAATTTATGTGAAGATTGGTTGATTTTGACTTTTGAATTACATACTTGGATTTAATTAAATCAAATGACAGGAAATTGATGCATTAATAATTTAATTAAATAAATTTTATTTATTTTATTAATTGAGGAACATTTCAAGATAATTAAATAAAATTGATTTATTTGATTTAAGGAGGATGACTTGGGATTTAATTAAACAAAAGTTGATTTATTTAATTAAAGAGGGAAAATGATGATAAAGGGAGGGTTAAGGAGGACATGGAAATTGTGAATCTAGATTAGATGCATGATGTCTATTTTGCATGTTTACACTACATAATTTGGTACTAAATTTTATAGACAAAACAAAGGAATTGTAAAAGGACTATTAGAAAATCACTTAAGAATCACAAGTAAATACCACATGATCAAAGACCCACATTAAAAATATTAATACAAGATAACCAATTTATGTATGAGTTGTGTTGTCAATTCAAAATTTGAGCTACATTCTTTGGGAGTCAGCCCACATTAAATGGAAGTGGTAAAGCCAATGGGCTGTAATACCCTGTACAAAATACTTATAACACCACACATTTAATTGAAGATTTGAGGTGCATTACTTCCAACTAAATATTATAGGTGAATACATAAATTGTAAAAGAGTTATTAGAATAACACTTAACAATGACTAAACTATTTTTATGTCCAAAATGTTTATGTTTTCATTCTAACACACACACACTATATATATATATATATATATATATATATATATATATATGCACGATTACTCCTATGTTAATACACAATTGCTTCTATGTTAATGTGTACAACAATTTTTGCTAAAAAATCGGCACAATTTTTATTTTATTTTTAAACACATATAGACACAATTACTTGACAACTTGTTGTAGCTCAAAATACCTTTACTACTGTCATAGAAAAATAAAACTATATATATAATTATTATTATTATTTTATTACTTTTATTTCTTCATTAAATCCTTCAAATATATAATGTATTTATTTATATAATTATTTATCTTTTATATATATATATATATATATATATATATATATATATATATTATTAATATGAATAATTATATTTACTTACATATTTTCCATTTAATTTCACATATATATATTCTATTTATTTTCACATAAAAAAAAGATTAAAAACCCATTTAAAAAAAAAAAAAAAATACTTCCCTTAATAAAAACAATGTCACTAAACCTCTATTTTATTCTATTTTAAATTAATTACATTCCTCACCCAAGGAAAATTAGTTTCCTTTGTCTTTTCTTTTCATTATTCAATTTAAGATGAAAAGATTATTAATGAAATTTTTATTTAGGAAATGTCTTCTTTAAAGGAGTAAACCTGGAGACTCCTATTCTAGGTTTTAGATTTTTGTATATGATTCTTATACCCGTGCTTTTACATCAACAAATATGGCTATGTCAACTTTATAAATTTTGATCCTAAACAAATATATGGAAGCTTGTAATAATAATAAAAGGATACCGAATAAGACAACCACCTTGAACGATGTAAAAGATTTATTGACTAGGCTCGAATATTAAATCCTTACCATATATATTATTATTATTCTCGTCAACATCTACCATTATAATATCCCAATACCAAAGGTTCAATATTTAATTAGATTCCTCTCCGATGTAAATATTTTAAAACAAATTGCTTGAGCCTCAAAATCTGGTCAATATCCCATTTTGGAAAGAGGGCATGTAACAACATTGAAGAGCGAAAAATACATGCAAACTTATTTTTTAAAGAATGGCTGGTGATTAATCTTAATTTAATTTCAGCACTTAGTTCCATTTCAGATCTTTCTTGCGTTCCCTAAAAGAAAGACAAACTCTAAATTTGTTATTGTATCCATTATCTTTTAGCTGTGTAGGGCGGAAGCCAAACTGGAGTTTCCTTGAATACATTTTGCATTCGAGAGTATTACTCATGTATTTATTTCTTTATTTGAACAATCTCTATGTTTATTCTGATTTTTTTTTTAAAGAGTTTGAATACAGTTCTGGAAATGAAAATAATTCAAAGATCTAATGATATTATAGAGTCAACGCATAGCTAAACACTGAAAACTATTTCGTTAGCAAATTCAACTTGACAAATACCAAATGTATGCTTACTAGAGCCAAGGTACACGTAGAAACATCAATTTTGAGAAAATTACAGATGGACATTTTTTATCTTTTATTTTTTGGGGGCAGAGATTGGAAAAAGAATGAGATCAATAGGTGGAAATAGAAAATTATTTTCAAACACCAGATACTTGATAATAAGATTGATATTACTAAATTCATAATCTAATCTGTTCTGGTTGAGCCCTATCAATAATGCTGATTTACTATGGTTAGTTGATGTACCACTCTATTTTGTTCATTTATAACGGGTTAAGTTTTTTTATTAATTAAAAAGTATATCGTTTGCAAGATATACTACTCCATCCCTCTAACATGAGTTTAGAAGATAAGGACATTTATTACACATATAAGACTCATTGTGGGGAGTATTACTTCACACAACATCTGTATATAGGTTGCATGCAACTGTGCATATATTTATTATGTTGTAGTGCACTTACCTCGCCTACGTAGACAATTACTAAGGAGATGAATGGCACATTTATTCACAGTACATACCTTCAGGGCGGTAGGAAGAGAACCACAAAAGTTTGAATTATATCTATTATCTTGACTGCTCTTCAATCTCCTGACTTGGCTGATGAGTCAGTGAGCTACTCCTTGGGTATGACTAACAGGTCCATTGCATAGTATTTTACAACATACACAAATGAAACTTTGGACATAGTGGTTGACTAAAACTTCATTAGAGACTACCCACCCCCTTGATGTGAGCTTGATCCCACTTGGCAGTTTCACATATTGCTAGCTGAATTAATGAATAAGAGTTGTAGGCGATGAAGGAATAGGCAGAGATAATAAAATAAAATTTAGACTCAAAATTTACACACACCCATAAATTATTCATGAAAAATTCTTAGAACAAACATATCAACTTTTGCTTCTGTAGAGCAATCTATATTTCATTCTCACAAAAATTTACAGATCCACCACCTTTTAAGGAAAAAACACAGCAAAGCATAATAATTACAATATGAATTGGCAATTAACATTTGCCATAAAAAACAAGTCCTTATGAATTAAATATTCATCCTTATGACATAATAGACTGCCAGTGCAAACCCCATTTAACAACACCATCAAAAACATAAGATTTTTCTATACCATAGTGTAGGTTCAACCAGCTAGCGATACTACGGGGGTCACCACCCAACTGTGAGAGGAAAAAGAGAGGCCACGGTGGTCACGGTAGTTGAGCTCGAATGGTTGGCCCATGTTATCGTAGTCTGGAAGATGAATGGCTGTGGTGTGGCGGTAGACACACCATGCTACCGCGGATAGTCAATGAGGACACCATGGTGTGGTAGTAGACAACCCCAGTGGTTAACCCATGATACCGCGGTCTGGGAGGAGAGTGGCCACAATGAGGCAATAGTAACCATGGCACTGCAAGAGCTTGGAGAGGAGGCTGCGGTACCGCGGTAACATCGCACTTCCACAGACAAGCCAATGGGAGGCCGCAATATTGTGGTCAACACCACGGTACTGTGAGCTGTTGAAAGTGATGGCGCGAGAAGGCAGTGAGAGATAGAAGAAAACACGAGAGTTGGGAGAAATCCCAACACTCCCCCTTTATCACAACTTCTGTTGATTTGAATGCCCAGTCACTCCCTCTGAAAATAAATGATTCTTTTGTCAGTACCTTTGTGAAGATGTTCGTCTATTGTTCCTCTGACTTACAAAATTTCAACGTAATCTCTCCATTGTTAATTAACTCCCTAATGAAGTGAAACCATGTGTCTATGTGCTTGCTCCTCTTGTGAAACACTAGATTTTTTGACAAGGCAATAACATAATTATTATCATAGAAAATTTGTGTGGCTTCTAACTACTAATGTTGAATCTCCTTCAAGACTCTCCTCATCGAGACTGCCTGGCATGACGCACTAGTGGCTGCAACATATTCAACTCCAGCTGAAGATAGTGTAACTATTGGCTACTTTTTAGAAGCCTATGCAAAAATTCCAGTCCCAAAGTGAAAAACATATCTAGAGGTGTTTTTTCTATCATCAATACTGCCAGCACAATCACTGTCTGTATAGCCAATCAATTTGAATTCATCTGATTTGGAGTATTGGATTCCATAATTTTTGGTTGCACTAATATATCTTAAAATTTGCTTCCCAACCTTCCAATGTGTCTCTTTTGGAGTGTCCATAAATCTGGAAATTAAGATGACTGAAAATATTATGTCTGGCCTTGTGGCTGTCAAATACATTAAACTTCCAACAAGTTGTTTATAGAGTGTAGAATCAACATATGAGCCTTCATCTTCCTTTTTAAGCTTCTGACCAGTCACCATTGGAGTAGGTGCAGGTTTACAGTTCATCATATGAAATCTTTTCAAAATATCATTAGCATATTTAGTCTGAGAAGTAAAAATTCCATTTTCATCTTGATTAACTTCAATTCCCAAAAAGTATCTCATCATACCTAAGTTTTTCATCTCAAACTCCTTCATCATTGCTTCTTTGAACAAATTAATTGATAGATATCTAGTCAAAATTATATCATGAACATACAGACAAATAAATAAAATTTCACCATTTCCACTCATTTTGGTATACAAGGTTGGTTCACTGTTGCATCTGAGAAATCCATTTTGTGTAAAGTAACTATCTATTTTGATTTACCAAGCTCTTGGGGCTTGTTTCAAACCATACAATGCCTTTTTCAGCTTGTAACCTTTGTCTTCTTGTCCCAATATTTCATATCGAGGTGGTTGTTCAATATAAACATCCTCTTCAAGATAGCGATTTAAAAATGTTGATTTCACAACCATTTGGTGAACTAACCAATTGTTTTGTGCTGCTATGGCTAATATCATTCTGACTGTATCAAGTCTGGCTAGTGGTGCAAATGTCTTTGTGTAGTCAATTCTAGGTTGTTGTGCATATCCTTTTACTACCAATCTTTCGTTGTGCTTCTGCACTTCTCCATTTGCATTCAGTTTTATCTTATAAATCCAGTTGACTCCTATCACATTTTTGTCTTTTGGAAGACTTTGCAATTCCCATATCTGATTGTTTTCAATTGAATTAATTTCTTCATCCATTTCCGTTATCCACTTTTCTTCTTTAATTGCATCTTCATAATGGAGTGGATCTTCAGCTTGAAAATAAAATGCAATAAGTGTGAACTATTGTGAATCATTCTCGCTTTCATTCTGATTGTAAATGTCACTTATGTTTCTGATTTTTTTTCTCCTCATGCTTGTCAAAGTTGGGTTTGAAAGATCACTAGAATATGTAGAATGTGGAGTTGAAGGTCCTACGCTAGAAGTTCTTATTGTAGATGGCATATGCAGTCCTTTTGTTGTTGCTCTTACATTGCTTGATGGTGTCAATTGTTGACCACTCCCTTGAGCTTGAACTGGTACAACAGTTGGAAATTTACTAGAATTGAAATTTCATTCTCTTCTTGTGGGATACTAACAGAAACATTTACTGTTCTCTCTCTACTTCCATCCCATGCTTCATCTTCAACAAATTGAACATCTTTGCTGATTATGACCTTCTTAGTTGTTGGATTAAAAAGTTTATATGATTTGGATTCATCATTGTAACCAACAAATATACATTTTTCTCCTTTATTATCAAGTTTTCTTCTCAACTCATTAGGTACATGTGCATATGAAACACAACCAAAAAATCTCATGTGAGATACATTGTGCTTTATTCCAGTCCATGCTTCTTTAGGGATAATATTCATAACACTTTTTGTTGGGCATCTGTTCATAATGTATGTTGCACTTGAAACAACTTCAACCCATAACTCATTTGTTAAATGCTTGGCTTTCAACATAATTCTAGTCATCTCCATTATGGTTTTGTTTTTTCTCTCAGCTACCCCGTTCTATTGAGGTGTGTATTTGGTTGTGAACTACTTGTGTATACCATGCTCTCTACATAAATTTAAGAACTCTCTTGATATGTGTTCACCTCTTCTATCTATTCTCAGAACTTTAATAAAATGTCCACTCTGTTTTTCAGCAAGAGACTTGAACTAACAAAAGAAATCAAACACTTCACTCTTGTGTTTTAAAAAGAAACCCATATCTTCCTTGAATAATCATCAATAAATGTCAAAAAATAAAAACTACCACCTATTGAAGGTGTCTGTATTGGACCATAAAGATCTGAGTGAACAATTTCTAATGGGGCTTTAGCTCTTGTTGATTTCCCTACTCGGAATGACTCTCTATGTTGTTTTCCTAGAATGCACCCTTCACAAACTCTCTCAAGTTTTTCAATTAATGGAATTCCCTTTACCATGCTCTTCCTATGAAGAAAATTCAAACCACCATAATTCAAATGACCAAATCTTAAATGCCACAGCCAGTTTTCATCTTTTACTTTTGCCTAAAACACAATCTAAGTAACAGTTGATACCTCTTGTGCTTGTGCATAGTTTGTACCCAAATCTGGCTGAATTTTGAAAGGAAACATTCTATTTATTTTCATCTTGATCTTAGCTATCAACTGGCTACTTGGGTATTTGTCTAAAATTTTGCATAGTCCATTTTTAAAATTCACTCTACAACCCTTTTGATTTAACTGTCCTACACTCATCAAATTGTGTTTCAGACTTGGCACGAAATACACATCAGAAATATATTTTTGCTCTCCGTGCTTGGTTAGAATATTAACATTCCCCTTTCCTTTGACTGAAACTTTGTTGTCATTACCTAGGGTGACATTTTGACTTGACATTTTCATCTAGACTTGTAAATAACTCTAATTTTCTTGTCATGTGATTACTACAGTCTGAGTCTAAGAACCAAACATTTTTTTCACTAGCTTGTGCTACATTACAGGCTAAAAACATTGTACTCTTATCTGGTCTATTATCTTGACTCTCTTTAGTAAAATTTGCATTCTCTCTACCCATATCATACTGCTTCTTCCCACACTCATTCATATAATGTCCAAACTTTTTACAGTAATGGCATTGGACCTAAGATTTTTCATACCTTGGGCCTTGAGAAAAATTTTGAGATGGATTTTGGCTGTTGCCTCTTCCACTTGAGCTTGACAAGTTTTTTCTTCCACCTTTGTTAAAACCTCTTCCTCTTGCTTTGAAATTCATTCTACCTCTACCTCTTCCTTGGTTAATTGAAGATTGTGACTTGAATGCATACTCCAATGACATATTAGTTGTTCTAATGAGTCTGTGCTCATGGGAAATTAGTGAAGCATAAAGCTCATCAATTGAATATTGGGTGAGGTCCTTTGACTCCTCTATAGTGACTACAATTGATTCAAATCTTGTGGGTAAATATCTTAGAATATTCTCTACCACTTTGACATCTTCTAATGTCTAACCATGTGTTCTTATCTGGTTCACCAGTCCCATTATCTTGGTAAAATAAGAATCTACAGACTCATTATCCTTCATATACAGAGTCTCAAACTCTCTTCTTGGTATTTTTAACTTTCTAGTTTTAAATTTCTACATTCCTTGGTAGGAAATTTGCAAAATATCCCATGCTTGCTTGGACCTGGTTGTAGCTGAAATTCTTGGAAAGATACTTTCATGTACTTCTTGTAGAATGAAAAAGTGAGTCTTTGAATCCTTCTTCCTGTTTTCTTTCAACAAGACTTTCTCTACTTGTGTCAAGGCATTATATGTTGCTACATCTGCCGGTTTTGGAAACCCATTTAATACAAACTCCCATAAATCTTGTGAACAAAACAAGGCTCTCATGGTGATTGAGGAATAATCATAATTATTTCCATTTACCTGAGGAATATGAGGATTACTCAAGCTTGTGCTTGCAACAATGATTGAACAGACACTCTAAAATACTCTAAGACACTCTACAGATGATCTTAGGCTCTGATACCACGTGAAGGAATAGGCAGCGATAATAAAATAAAATTTACACTAAAAATTTACACAATCTGTGGTTGCTTAAATTCTGCAAATGTTAGTGAAATGAGAAAACCAACATGATAGAAACAAAAAACTTTATGAAATATTGCCCCAAGTTAAATATGCTATATGAGACATTTAAACAACAAGACCAAATGAAGTATATAAAACATGAGTGCAAACCTATCCCATATTGGATTGGTGCAACCTTGAGTATGTGAAGGAGCTCTTTCCCAATCCTTGATAAGCCAAATGAGATGATAGACAATGAGATGCTAAGTGAACTCAAGTTGCCTATAATGAGGATGCTCCCAATTGTAGATATATGAAATGAGAGAAAATGCATTGCATTTATAGGAGAAATTGAGAGAGGAGAAGCTAATATTGAGAGATGTGGGACTAAATCCCATCCAGTAGGAGAGAGCCACTTGTCATAATGGGATTGGCCCATGATTGTGCAAGTGTTGGCTAATGTGCCCATTTCAAATTTGAAAATGACAATAAATGAGTATGGTTGAAGGTTTTTGAGGGGGAATTGTGTTTGACCAAAAAATTCGAACATGAGAGTTAATGAGGGCATATTCATTGGGAATATGCCCTTCTAAGGGAAATAGGTGTTTAAATAATCAATTAAAATGATTTATTGTGCAAGTGGATGGGACATGGGTTAGTCTTAGCATTAATTAGGGATTTAACTAATTAAGCCAGTGCTTAGTTGATTTTGACACTTTGATTTAAATTTGTGGGTTAAGATAAATCAAAGTGAGAAGATATTAGATATTTAATTAAATATATCTGATTTAATTAAATCAAGACTTTAGGAGGTTTAATTAATTAATTTGATTTAATTAATTAAGAGGAAAGAATGATCAAATGTGATGATTAATCAATAATGTTAATTTTCTATGTCTACATTTTTCCCCTCTTTGAGGCAATGTACTTGTTGCATTGGTTCAAAGAATGATGCCGCTAACATCGAAATTAAAAAACTTGCGATTTTTTCAGATGCTCCAGCAAAAAAAAGTACGTAAGTACATTTCCCCCTCGAGAGATCAAGCGAAAAGATTGAGGTCGATCTCATGAAAAAGAGGTTCAAAATGAATGTATGGATGGTTAGACTATGTGATCTATATGAGAATGATGATGAAAATGAGATGTTTGGGAGATGCTTAGAATAACAAATTTATATTATCCGAAACAACTTAAATGATTATGAAAATGACATGTTTCGAAGATGCTTAGAATAACAAATCTATATTATCTTAAGAAACTTAGATGATTATGAAATGCATATGAGATGGATATGATGGATGATGTTGTGCTATGATGACATGAAATGATTATGAAAGATGCAAGATGGATACAGGATGGATGCATTGTTAGTGTGAAGGAGGATAGAAGAATGAGAGGGATCAACCCTTAAATCCAAGAAGATGTAGAAGTCCAACAAGTCTACTAGTTGTCGAGACTTTTTTGGATATGATGATGAATGTTGATGATGTATTGCTTATCCAAGGATGGGAGAGATAAAGAGCATACCTTTTTTGATGTTTGATAACACATGTAGGTGCGATGCATCAAGGTATTAAGAACCAAGATGGTGTGGTGCCTAGTGTGATTGACTTTGACTCATCAAACAGATAGGAGTACTCTTGTTCACACTTGAAAAACATAACCTTATTCAGAATGTAGTTCAGATATTCCAGAAATCTCGGGCCAAAACATAAAAAGGCAAGCCTTCTTATGTGGTCAACAAGATACCTAAAACATCCTTCCTGGAACTAAAATAAAGTATGCATGACGAAGTTATTTTACAAGAATATCCAACAAGCATAACAGATAAAAAGATAATGATCATTGCCCCATTCCTTTGTCTCTAAACCTGTTCTTTTTAGGCATCATTGAGAGGTCCTTGGAATGAGCACAAAATAAGATAAGTCAATAGAAGACCAAATAAAGAAAACCAAACAAGCTAATGTTCTTCATACCGCTAGCCAAGACTAACTACTATGGTGTACTTGATGCTTATGTCCATTACAGGAAAGCTTCATCCTAGGACATGTTGTGATCAGGGTTTTGATGGGACTGATTTCGGTGATAAGCTATTGATATTCTAAGTTGACCAACTTGTTGACTCACCGATCTAGACTTTCAAGACTATGATGATTAGAGTGTTCACTTTGGAACCTGCTAGACTTGCTTTTGACTAAATTACCAAAGGGTGAAGGCGACGATTGATTTTTATTATGAGTGCTAATAATCGCGGGTGAAAGCGAGATGAAATGGGTGCACCATTTTGGGTTTCTCAAATGTTTTGAGGCTGCTTTTGGAATTTTGCGATGTTTTACAAATGTTTTTGGTATTTTCACATTTTTCAATGTTTTTGGTATTTTCAAGATTTATGACAAAGAGACTAACTTAAAGACCTATCTTAGGGGTCTCGGGAGCTGATCCATAGATTAGCCTTACCTACATTATACATGCAGAGACCACGTAGTTCGACTGACGACGTACTTGACTCAATGATGAGATAGATAGGCAAATAGATTGCCAATGCGATGAATGCCTAAAGGACTGACCCTAATTGTAAAATAGATGGGCAAATGGATTGCCAATGCGACGGACACCTAAGGACTAACCTAAATATTTCGGGGGATGATCAACGATCAACCTTGCCTATGTTCAACCTTAGAGATGACGTAGTTCGGACAAGGTGAAAGACTAACAAGACTCAATAATGAATTTTTTGAAGATTTTATGATATTTTGACATGTTTTTGGATTTTGATATGATTTGATTTTTTAAATGTTTTTGAATTTTGATTTTCTGATTTTTTTGGATTTTTTGGATATTTTTGTATTTTCTAAGAGATTTTAAGGTGATGTTGAACCACCTAGTACTACTGATGTTGATATTTATGTCATAATATGCCATCAATATCTTGCTTGAAAAAGCTTCTTTTCCAAGACTCGTGCACTTGATAAAGTTTTTTTGAGAAATCTATTCTACTTTACTGATACCAAAGTTAACTTTGTCTTTGTGTGCACATCGCGATAAAATGCCTTCTGAATCCTTATGATGAAGGGTTGTTGCCAACACATGGTCAATGTGAGAATTGTATATCATGTGTGGAGGCGTGGATGAAGCATGTTTAGGTATAAAAGATGGATTGGTCGATAGTTTGGAACCTTTCACTCTCCAAACTTGGGAAGATGAGGAATAATGGATGGATACGGAAATGTACGTGGAATTAGGACCAACTGCTTGATATACCTTGTACGTCGCATGAGAATCCTATTTTTCCTTTGTGGAAATCTTTGATGGATACTTGCCCCTTTTTCATTTTGCAACATAGTTTCTTTGACTAATGGAGTTTGATAGGGATAATATTTCTTTGTATTTTTTGGTATCCATATGTATTTAATTTGTCCTTCGTACTTCACTACTTCTTTTCCTTTGATGACATTCTTCGTGGTTTGATTCAAATCTTTCTTTTGTTGTTGGTCCTGATTCATGGCGTGGCGGGTCATAGTATTGACATTGATCTCATCATAAGGATTCTTCATGCTCCCTACATTGACGTTTTCTTGAGACAAAGTTGTTCCCAATTTTGTGGAAGTATCACTAATATGTTTATATCCCTTGCTTGTTGAATAACCAAGGCCTTGATGTTTAGGATTGCCAAAACTCTGCACTGGTTCTAGGATACCCTGTTCGTGTAGGCCTAATCCCCTACCTTGATAATTCATCTACTCAAAATTTTTATTTGCAATAGGATATGATTTACCTTGGAAACAAGGTGCTAGTCCTTCTATGTTGTATTGTGGACCTTCAAAAGTGCCAACTTCTTTATTGATGAGATAGCTTGCCCTAAGAAAGGTAAGTGATCCAAGTTTATAACTGATGGGATCTTTCGTATGTGGGATGAATGCCTTATTGATATCTTTGGCTTGATCTTGTGAGATATTAGATTGTAATGATTCTTCAAGAAGTGTTGATGATTCATTAACCACGTAAAATTCTTCCTCATGATTTACTTCACAAGATGTTGTTTCTAATTTATGATTTCTGCAAAAGCCTTCTTTATAACCTATTTTTACTACATCTCCACAGGATGTTTCTTATTTGCAACTTTAATAGAAGCCTTCTGATATGTCTTGATATGATGTCTCTGATTCACAACTTATGTAGAAGCCTTCTTCATGATCTATTTCTGCTAGGTCTTTAGATTTTTCTATACTTTGATCATGTGTACTAATATTAAGAGTAGGAGACTCTTGTACCTTGGTAATGATGTCAAGAGTATGAGACTCTTGTTTTGAATGAAGATCATATATGTGTCCATCCAAGGAAATCACCTCATGAGTAGACGAAGGAGTATTTTCTGTATGGATATGGTCATTATTTGCGACATCTTGTATAGATAGGAGAGTGCCCATTAGATCATTGTAGTATCTTGGAGATACAAATTCTTGATCTTGACTAATTCTGGAATTACTTTCAACATGTTTTGGATCAAGTTATTGACATGGGTCGATTTCAAAGGGTGGATTGTCTACAAGGGATTCTTGGACATTTTTATTAGGAATGGGAAGTGGCTCCATATCCTCTTGTTCTTTGAATGGATTTGGATCAAGTGTAAAGTCAAAGATTCTCTCGCTATTCTCAACCGTGAGGTCGAAGGATGTCAATATGTCTTGGGAAGGACCATTGCTAGACTTAAGTGAAAGATGTCGATCATGCTTTGGGGAAAAATCTTGAGATATGTCCTTTAACTCATTAGGCGATGTAGAGATACTTTCAACATGATCACTAGTGGAAGGATCACAAATTATAGGATCAAATAATTATAACCCTTCTTTGAATAGATTATTGTTGGACATTGTTGGTGAGTTTTTATCATGATTGAAAAGTGGCTTTTGGGGTGTGTTGATTTGATCGTTGGATGAAGTGGAAACATCTTCAAGGTTCTTATTGATGGGTTGATCTTGATCATTATTTTCAACAATTGTGGTTGGTAGATTGTCAATGTTTTCAACCATAGGATCAAATGATTTTAACATTTCTTCAATTGGATCATTGTTATGCATCATTGGTGAGTTTTGATTATGATTGGAAAGTGGAGGTTGGTGTGTGTTGATTTGATTATTGGATGAGATCGAAACATCTTCAAGGTGATCATTGTTATCAATAACTGTGTTGGGAATCTGTTGCAAGCTTTGTTGAGCGAGTAAAGTTTGAATTTTTTGTTGAGCCAACAAGGCTTGTTGTTGGTCGTGTCGTTGTTGTTCCAACAATTCTTTTTATTGGGCTTGTTTTTGAGCTACTTTTTGATGCACTTTTTGATGGATTGCTTGCAATAGTGCCCAAAATTCTGCTTGCGCATGTCGAGTTTGGTGTTGGGCTTGAGCTTGAGCCTATGCTTGTTGGGTTGCTTGTCCCGCTTGCACAGCTTGTTGGGCTTGGAGTGCCTTTTGGTGGGAAACTTGCAAAATGATAGAGAATGAATTTGTCATGTTGTGTTTTGGTGGAGGTGGCGGTGGTGGTGGTGGTGGCTTGGGGATGGTGTTGATTGTTGGGATTCTTGAATGGTTGTCATCTGTTGTTGCGATATCCATGGCACAACCGGAGGATTTTTTATGATGCTTTGGTTTATGACTGGAGTATTGCTCGGAATCAGTTGATTGATGATTGGTAAAGTGGGAAGGCTCATGCCTTGATTGTTTGGTTGATAGATTTGTAAGTTTTGACTTTGATTTAAATCTACCACAGGGAAAGGTGTTCCAAAATTTTGATTGGACATGCTCAGATTTGTACCATTGATGTTTGCAGGAGATAATGATGCCATGTTTGGATTGCATAAATGTGAGCTTTGATAATCAATTGGCATTGTGATACTTGGATAGTTTGATTGAATTGGATTACTCATGATGTAGGAATGAAGTTTATATTCCATTTTTTTCTTGTGTTTTGAGCTTGTTGACCTTTGAGGGGTTTAGGACCAATGAGCAGATGAAGGATGAAAGGGTTGAATGATATGGGTTTTTAAAATTTTAGAAACTTTGGATCAATTCTAGACTTTAGGACCTAGTTTGGTTTGATTTTGAGGATAGTTTGAGTAAGTGTGTTAAGTCAAAAAAGATGATAATGTACTTGTAAACCCTAGGAAGTTGTGTTATCCTAGGGAAAATTCACACAAGAGAATGAATTGGATAAGTGTATTAAGCCAATCAAAGTGATCATGAACTAGTAGACCTTAGGAAGTTGTGTTATCTTAAAGGTAATTTTTTTCAAAAGGATTGATAGCTTGACTAGGTGTATTAAGTCAAATGTAATGAAAAAGTCTAGCATGAATGATGGTTTCAAAGTTCCAAAAGTTGTTGGTGAAATGGAATTTTATAAATGTTAGGATGGATGAAGTGTTTTGACTAGATCCTAGATGACCCTATGAGGATGTGTTGACTAGACCAAGGTTTTGAAGAACATGCTTTTCCCTAAGAGTAATTCAACCAAAAGACCACTATTCACATGGAAAACCATAAGATAAAATATTGAAAGCACATGTGTTATTCAATTGTCCGTTATCTTGCTTAGGTTTGGTTCTTTTTACAACAAACACTCCTTGCTTAGTGTTTCAAACTAAATATCCAATATCCTAATTTTCTTTCATCCAACAAAGTGCATTATGTGGAAATCAAGGAAATCAAGGCAAAGGTTACCTAGCGTTGACTTTGGGATAAACAAATTGAGATGTCTGAATGTTTAGAAGCCTTCTAGAGATAAGAACCCCTAGGGACAAGCAGTAACATTTGGACACCTCCAAAGTATTTGTTCTTCCAAAGGGTTTAAAATTCGGATGATTCATTGAATGTTTGTTTTCAATTTTTTTAGATCCCAACAAAGTGTTTTGATTCAAATCACATGTATAACCCTAGGCTGGAAAAGGAAATATTTGTCAGGTTCCCACTTGGATAAATCCAGCTGCGCATATTTTGTGTGGATGACTAGATGCTTGATAACACAAGCTCCCCCTTATAGTGCACTCGCTTCTCGGGTCAGCCAAGCATCAATACCCATTAATCTCCCATGGCATGCTTTTCATCTCCACAATAGAATCACATGTATATGTGTGGCGGCTTCAGAGGACATGACCTCTTGCACCAACAAATATAAGGTATTTTTGGCCTCTAAAAAATGTTTTGTAGTAAGGGCATCCAGTTTATGGGGTGCAATGATAAATTCCTTGTGAGAGATCTGCCAACCCTTAGAACAAGGGATTTATGCATTATAAAGATACTGGGGGAGAGTTATCATGTGCCGCTTCCCATTGTCCATGGCTTTCACCGTGAACACAAATTCATATAGTGGTTTGGAAGAGCTTGGCTTTAGCTCGTCACTACTTGAGTTGTTCCCTTGCGGTGAGTACTTTTTCCCACTAAGGCAGGCCCTCTAAAGGTACACAAAAGTGAGTATGTGCATTCGTAGTTCGATCATATTTGTTTGTGTGAACAGAGAGAGAACACTCGCAATGCCTTTTTCTCACACTAGACAAGCTTTGTTCAATTTTAAGTTCCCAAATCAAAGTGTGAAGGCAATCTTTTTGACAACTTAATATCACCAAAATGCTTCTAATTCTCAAGATTGCTGTGAAACGTGAGAGAAGCACATACGCATTTCAAATGATGTTAATTTGTGAAAAAGATTGCAAAACATGACAAACACTTGTTCATTTTAAGTCCATAAAGCAGTGATGAGTTCGTTTTAAAAGCACCAAAATGAGATGTGAAGTTTGACTTGTTCAATTTTAACCCAAATCGAAATCTAGTAAATGTCTAAGGTTCATTTTAACCAACTTTGAAAATATCAAATCACTGATCATTTTTAAGCCCAAATTGAAAAGTGAGTTGAGTTAAAATAGAAAATGAGAGTAGAAAATGGAAGCTCTAAGATTGTTAAAACAAGCATTAAAAAATGTTTTTTTTTTCTCCAAGTCTTGAAAGAAATCTGCAACTCCACTTTGTTCGTTTTCATTTTTGCTTGATTCCAAAGTCAACCTCCAATTTGAATCTTGATTTCAACCTTCTTTATGCATGCCGATGTAAACCTATTAGCAACACAAGGCTATTAGAGATAAGATTTATTTCAAGGGATAAATTAACATGATAAAAATAGTAAACATTTCCCCCCTCTAAACCAAGATTGGTTCCACACTTGAAGTAAAAAAAAAAGAATATGCCTGCCAAAAATCTCAATAAGTAGTGTATCAATCGACTCTTCAAACCTACTTTTAGTCCTGCAAATATAATTTCTTCAAATAGCTTTCTCAAGGTATGAAGATTATAATAAATTTAAATTACAGTAATCAGTCCTTAAGAAAGATTGTGCGTCAAAAACTCTAAAGGTATCAAAGTCAAGGCTCTAATTATCATGACTCAAATTGAAGGTTGCTGCATTTATGATTGTCATGAATCAAGTGTGGACATGAGATAAAACAAGATAAACTAGTAGTGATGAGCTGGCATATTAATCTTATAATGAGTCCACCTAAATGACTTCCCATCGAAACTAGACACTAATGACACATTATGTGTTACAAGCACATTGTTCATAGGTCTACTGAGTGACACATCTAAATCATCAACATGTTACATTATTCACCATACCTCAAATATTAACACCCCAAAAAAGATATTCATAAAACCGAACACCCCAAAAAAACAATCTTCTAAGAACATTACTTCTTCTTTTTTATTTTACGCCCAAAGAAGATTACATGGGACCAAATCAAGAAAATAAACTACACATACCAAGAATATAGTTGGCAGCCTCCGTAGGAGCGTTAAGGAAAAAAATAAAATAAAATATGTGAATGTTACTATTCTAGGCACTTGAACTTTCTCCACTGTTCAACATTGAGTATCAACATTTTTTTTAATGTCTCCCTCTGCAAAGTAATTAATGTTGCCAGCTAAGTGTAGATTTACCCATAAAATATTTTGTATATATATCGACACTGTCTATAGGTACACCCAAAACATGTTGCAAGTCGTACATATAATAATAAATAGTCCTTCAATAACACGATATAGCTTTGATAACCTGGGTTCCATCACAACAAAGCTCTATGCATTAAAGTGATCTTGGCTAGCGCAAGATATTTTAGGGACCGCGGTAAATGTTTTATCATCCAGATCAGGAATCATTCCCATCCTCTGGCTCACGTATCACTGAGTTGGCACCATCAACCATAGGGAAAAGCTAATAGGAGATTTTGAGAAAAATAAATCATTCACAGAAAAAAAATGTCACGCAAGAAGCAACATGTAACTAGTTCATTTCGCCATTCAAAAATGTAATATCCTAATACACAAAGGTAGGGAGTTCAATCGACCAACTATAGGATTTGAGTCAAATTAAATCAGTATAGTTAAAGTACAAGACTTTGCAAAACAAAGAAACTGAACTTGATGCGTTTCAAGAAGGAGTTGGAAATATAGGAAATGGAGGTTGCCTATTGGGAAAATAAAATGTTTAAGCCATTGTAAAAGTGTGAGACCAAAGTTACGCACGATGCGAAATGTTAGTAGTTCCTAGTAAAAAGAAAAAGAAACTAAGATTATAATGAAAAGGATACAACAAAGACATTATCCGTACCCTTCATTGTTGGCTCATCACCATAATATAAAACATGTTAACTGACCTTCCCTTTCTTTGGCCACTTTCCTTGAAATTTATGAGAGAAGGCAATGAGATGTTTTTAAACATTTACTGTGACCTAATATTATAGGGATTTCCTTAGTAGTTGACTGCAGCTACGTAATAGGGTTTACAATATTTTCAACTTCCTTGACAATCTAGCAAACCAAAGCTATAACACATTATTGAATCTTTGAAGGGTACAGTGGGGGATTTTGCATTGAAAGAAGATTTGGTAGTTTACAGAAAGTATCCCCAAGCATATCTTTCTTGCACTGGGAATAAGGAGAGAGTTAATGCACGTACATCAGTATCAAATTAAATGAAATTAAAGCAAATTGTGAAGTGGTGAACAACACTGGACAACTAGGTAATAGATGATATTTAAATGTTTGGAGAGAAAAACAAAAAATTAGAGAGAAAAAAAAAAGAAAATAGATTTTCCTATCCTGATTTTATCTTTATGTGGAGACTAAGACCTGCGCATGGTTTGCGGGACTTAGCATGAGAAAGTGTTCTTCGGTGTTAAAGACTCATGCACTCTTCCTTTCGGCCTTTACACACCTTCAAGACACAAACTAATAAGTCAATATCAAACAACAATATTAGGAGATAGGAACAGCAATAATAATGAAATTAATGATATAAATGTTTTCTCCACGTAGACCAAACATCTCAGAAAAATTTGTGTATAATGTAGTATTAAAGATGAAAGAGATGCCTCAGACAATCTACTATTAGTATCAAAATATGAAGCAATGCTGTGATATGGGAATCTGAACTTAAGATAGTGATTATCATCATCATACAACTATTCATTCGGAAATATGGACAATTGCATGGTATGAAAACTTCTTTGGAAGTTAGTGAGGAGCCACAAGTATTGTATAAATGTTACTAATGAGTGGCTAAGGCTCATAATGGTGCATGAAGATAAAGCTATTGCAAACCACGAGGTATGTTTTTAGATATAACATATATAAAGAGACACTAAGCTTCTATAAATAGGCAGTATGATTCAACCAAGTGAAAACAAAGCCTGCAAATTATATATCTCAAGTTAAACAAAAGAAGACTAGGTGCAACCTTCCTTCTAGTGCCATTTTGTGGTTGCTTAAATTCTGCAAATGTTACTGAAATGACAAAACCAACATGATAGAAACAAAAAACCTTATGAAATATTGCATCAAGTTAAATATGATATATGAGACATTTAAACAACAAGACCAAACGAAGCATATAAAACATGAGTCTAAACCTATCCCATATTGGATTGGTGCAACCTTGAGTATGTGAAGGAGCTCTTTCCCAATCCTTGATAAGCCAAATGAGATGATAGACAATGAGATGCTAAGTGAACTCAAGTTGCCTATAATGAGGATGCTCCCAATTGTAGATATATGAAATGAGAGAAAATGCATTGCATTTATAGGAAAAGTTGAGAGAGGAGAAGCTAAGATTGAGAGATGTGAGACTAAATCCCATCCAGTAGGAGAGAGCCACTTGTCACAATGGGATTGGCCCATGATTGTGCAAGTGTTGGCTAATGTGCCCATTTCAAATTTGAAAATGACAATAAATGAGTATGGTTGAAGGTTTTTGGGGGGGAATTGTGTTTGACCAAAAAAGTCGAACATGAGAGTTAATGAGGGCATATTCGTTGGGAATATGCCCTTCTGAGGGAAATAGGTGTTTAAATAAATCAATTAAAATGATTTATTGTGCAAGTGGATGGGACATGGATTAGTCTTAGTATTAATTAGGGATTTAACTAATTAAGCTAGTGCTTAGTTGATTTTGACACTTTGATTTAAATTTGTGGGTTAAGATAAATCAAAGTGAGAAGATATTAGATATTTAATTAAATATATCTGATTTAATTAAATCAAGACTTTAGGAGGTTTAATTAATTAATTTGATTTAATTAATTAAGAGGAAAGAATGATCAAATGTGATGATTAATCAATAATGTTAATTTTGTAATTTTCCCCCTCTTTTAGGCAATGTACTTGTTGCATTGGTTCAAAGAATGATGCCGCTGACATTGAAATTAAAAAACTTGTGATTTTTTCAGATGCCCCAGTGAAAAAAAGTACATTAGTACGTTTCCCCCTCGAGAGATCGAGCGAAAAGATTGAGGTCGATCTCGTGAAAAAGAGGTTCAAAATGAATGTATGGATGGTTAGACTATATGATCTATATGAGAATGATGATGAAAATGAGATGTTTGGAAGATACTTTGAATAACAAATTTATATTATCCTAAACAACTTAAATGATTATGAAAATGACATGTTTGGAAGATGCTTAGAATAACAAATCTATATTATCTTAAGCAACTTAGATGATTATGAAATGTATATGAGATGGATGTCATGGATGATGTTGTGCTATGATGACATGAAATGATTATGAAAGATGCAAGATGGATACAGGATGGATGGATTGTTAGTGCTAAAGAGGATAGAAGAATGAAAGGGATCAACCCTTAAATCCAAGAAGATGTAGAAGTCCAACAAGTCTACTAGTTGTCGAGACTTTTTTGGATATGATGATGAATGTTGATGATGTATTTCTTATCAAAGGATGGGAGAGATAAAGAGCATACCTTTATTTATGTTTCATAACACATGTAGGTGCAATGCATCAAGGTATTAAGAACCAGGATGGTGTGGTGCCTAGTGTGATTGACTTTGACTCATCAAATAGATAGGAGTACTCTTGTTCACACTTGACAAACATAACCTTATTCAGAATGCAGTTCAGATATTCCAGAAATCTCGGGCCAAAACATAAAAAGGCAAGCCTTCTTATGTGGTCAACAAGATACCTAAAACATCCTTCCTGGAACCAAAATAAAGTATGCATGACGAAGTTATTTTACAAGAATATCCAACAAGCACAACAGATAAAAGGATAATGATCATTGCCCCATTCCTTTGTCTCTAAAAATATTTTTTTTAGGCATCATTGAGAGGTCCTTGGAATGAGCACAAAATAAGATAAGTCAATAAAAGACCAAATAAAGAAAACCAAACAAGCTAATGTTCTTCATACCGCTAGCCAAGACTAACTATTGTGGGGTACTTGATGCTTATGTCCATTACAGGAAAGCTTCATCCTAGGACATGTTGTGATCAGTGTTTTGATGGGAATGATTTGGGTGATAAGCTATTGATATTTTGAGTTGACCAACTTGTTGACTCACTGATCTAGACTTTCAAGACTTTGACGATTAGAGTGTTCACTTTGGATCCTGCTAGACTTGCTTTTGACTGACTTACCAAAGGGTGAAGGCAATGATTGATTTTTATTATGAGTGATGATAATCCCGGGTGAAAGCGAGATGAAATGGGTGCACCATTTTGGGTTTTTCAAATGTTTTGAGGCTGCTTTTGGAATTTTGAGATGTTTTACAAATGTTTTTGGTATTTTCAAGATTTATGATGAAGAGACTAACTTAAAGACCTATCCTGGGGGTCTCGGGAGCTAATCCATAGATTAGCCTTGCCTACATTATACATGCAGAGACCACATAGTTTGACTAATGATGTACTTGACTCAATGATGAGATAGACAGGCAAATAGATTGCCAATGTGACGAATGCTTAAAGGACTGACCCTAATTGTAAAATATATGGGAAAACAGATTGCCAATAAAACAGACACCTATGGACTGACCTAACTATTTCAAGGGATGATCAAAGATCAACCTTGCCTATGATCAAGCTTAGAGACGACGTAGTTCAGACAAGGTGAAAGACTAACAAGACTCAATAATGAATTTTTTGAAGATTTTATGATATTTTGACATGTTTTTGGATTTTGATATGATTTGATTTTCTAAATGTTTTTGAATTTTGATTTTCTGATTTTTTTGGATTTTTGGATATTTTTGTATTTTCTAAGAGATTTTAAGGTGATGTTGAACCACCTAGTGCTACTGATGTTGATATTTTTGTCATAATATGCCATGAATATCTTGCCTGAAAAAGCTTCTTTTCCAAGACATGTGCACTTGACAGAAAGTTTTGAGAAATTTGTTTTGCTTTGCTGATACTGAAGTTAACTCTGTCTTTGTGTGCACATCGTGATAAAATGCCTTCTGAATCCTTATGATGAAGGGTTGTTGCCAAAACATGGTCAATGTGAGAATTGTATATCATGCGTGGAGGCGTGGATGAAGCATGTTTAGGTATAAAAGATGGATTGGTCAATAGTTTGGAACCTTTGACTCTCCAAACTTGGGAAGATGAAGAATAATGGATGGATACAGAAATGTGCGTGGAATTAGGACCAACTGCTTGATATACCTTGTACGTCGCTTTAGAAGCCTGATTTTTCCTTTGTGGAAATCTTTGATGGATACTTGCCCCTTTTTTAGTTTGCACCATAGTTTCTTTGATTAATGGAGTTTGATAGGGATAATATTACTTTGTATTCTTTGGTATCCATATGTATTTAATTTGTCCTTCATACTTCACTACTTTTCCTTGGATGATATTCTTTGTGGTTTGATTCAAATATTTCTTTTGTTGTTGGTCCTGATTCGTGGCGTGGTGGGTCATAGTATTGACATTGATCTCATCATAAGGATTCTTCGTGCTCCCTACGTTGATGTTTTCTTGAGACAAAGTTGTTCCCAATTTTGTGGAAGTATCACTGATATGTTTATATCCCTTGCTTGTTGAATAACCAAGGCCTTGATGTTTAGGATTGCCAAAAATCTGCACTGGTTCTAGGATACCTTGTTTGTGTAGGCCTAATCCCCTACCTTGATAATTCATCTACTCAAAAATTTTATTTGCAATAGGATATGATTTACCTTGGAAACAAGTTGCTAGTCCTTCTGTGTTGTATTGTGGACCTTCAAAAGTGCTAGCTTCTTTATTGATGAGATAGCTTGCCCTAAGAAAGGTAAGTGATCCAAGTTTATAACTGATGGGATCATCCGTGTGTGGGATGAATGCCCTATTGATATCTTTGGCTTGATCTTGTGAGATATTAGATTGTAATGATTCTTCAAGAAGTGTTGATGATTCATTGTCCACATAAAATTCTTCCTCATGATTTACTTCACAAGATGTTTTTTCTGATTTACGATTTCTGCAAAAGCCTTCTTTATGACCTATTTTTGCTACATCTCCACAGGATATTTCTTATTTGCAACTTTCGTAGAAGCCTTTTGATATGTCTTGATATGATGTCTCTGATTCACAACTTATGTAGAAGCCTTCTTCATGATCTATTTCTACTAGGTCTTTTGATTTTTGTATACTTTGATCATGTGTACTAATGTTAAGAGTAGGAGATTCTTGTACCTTGGTAATGATGTCAAGAGTATGAGACTCTTGTTTTGAATGAAGATCATATATGTGTCCATCCAAGGAAAGCACCTCACGAGTAGACAAAGGAGTATTTTCTATATGGATATGGTCATTATTTGCGACATCTTGTATAGATAGGAGAGTGCCCATTAGATCATTGTAGTATCTTGGAGATACAAATTCTTGATCTTGACTAATCCTGGAATTACTTTCAACATGTTTTGGATCAAGTTATTGACATGGGTCGATTTCAAAGGGTGGATTGTCTACAAGGGATTCTTGGACATTTTTATTAGGAATGGGAAGTGGCTCCATATCCTCTTATTCTTTGAATGGATTTGGATCAAGTGTAAAGTCAAAGATTCTTCCACTATTCTCAACCGTGAGGTCGAAGGATGTCAATATGTCTTGGGCAGGACCATTGCTAGACTTAAGTGAAAGATGTCGATCTTGCTTTGGGGAAAAATCTTGAGATATGTCCTTTAACTCATTAGGCGATGTAGAGATACTTTCAACATGATCATTAGTGGAAGGATCACAAATTATAGGATCAAATAATTATAACCCTTCTTTGAATAGATTATTGTTGGAAATTGTTGGTGAGTTTTGATCATGATTGAAAAGTGGCTTTTGCAGTGTGTTGATTTGATCATTGGATGAAGTGGAAACATCTTCAAGGTTCTCATTCATGGGTTGATCTTGATCATTATTTTCAACAACTGTGGTTGATAGATTGTCAATGTTTTCAACCATAGGATCAAATGATTTTAACATTTCTTCAATTGGATCATTGTTATGCATCATTGGTGAGTTTTGATTATGATTGGAAAGTGGAGGTTGGTGTCTGTTGATTTGATTATTGGATGAGATGGAAACATCTTCAAGGTAATCATTGTTTTCAATAACTGTGCTGGGAATTTGTTGCAAGCTTTATTGAGCAAGTAATGTTTGCATTTTTTATTGAGCCAACAACGCTTGTTGTTCATCATGTCATTGTTGTTGCAACAATGCTTTTTATTGGGATTGTTTTTGAGCTACTTTTTGACGCACTTTTTGATGGATTACTTGCAATAGTGCCCAGAATTCTGCTTGGGCATGTCGATTTTGGTGTTGGGCTTGAGCTTGAGCCTATGCTTGTTGGGTTGCTTGTCCCACTTGTGTAGCTTGTTGGGCTTGGAGTGCCTTTTGGTGGGAAACTTGCAACATGATAGAGAATGAATTTGTCATGTTGTGTTTTGGTGGTGGTGGCTTGGGGATGGTGTTGATTGTTGGGATTTCTTGAATGGTTGTCATCTATTGTTGAGATATCCATGGCGCAACTGGAGGATTTTTTATGATGCTTTGCTTTATGACTGGAGTATTGCTCGAAATCAGTTGATTGACGATTGGTAAAGTGGGAAGGATCATGCCTTGATTATTTGGTTGATAGATTTGTAAGTTTTGACTTTGATTTAAATCTACCACAGGGAAAGGTGTTCCAAAATTTTGATTGGGCATGCTCACATTTGTACCATTTATGTTTGGAGGAGATAATGATGCCATGTTTGGATTGCATAAATGCGAGCTTCGATAATCAAATGGCATTGAGAGACTTGGATATTTTGGTTGAATTGGATTACTCATGATGTAGGAATCAAGTTTATATTCCATTTTTTTCTTGTGTTTTGACCTTGTTGACCTTTTAGGGGTTTAGGACCAATGATGAGATGAAGGATGAAAGGGTTGAATGATATGGGTTTTTAAACTTTTAGAAACTTTGGATCAATTCTAGACTTTAGGACTTGGTTTGGTTTGATTTTGAGGATAATTTGAGTAAGTGTGTTAAGTCAAACAAGATGATAATGCAGTTGTAAACCCTAGGAAGTTGTGTTATCCTAGGGAAAACTCACACAAGAGAATGAATTGGATAAGTGTATTAAGCCAATCAAAGTGATCATGAACTAGTAGACCTTAGGAAGTTGTGTTATCCTACAGGTAAATTTTTTCAAAAGTATTGATAGCTTGACTAGGTGTATTAAGTCAAATGTAATGAAAAAGTCTAGCATGAATGATGGTTTCAAAGTTCCAAAAGTTGTTGGTGAAATGGAATTTTATAAATGTTTGGATAGATGAAGTGTTATGACTAGATCTTAGATGACCCTATGAGGACGTGTTGACTAGACCAAGGTTTTGAAGAACATGCTTTTCCCTAAGAGTAATTCAACCAAAAGACCAATGTTCACATGGAAAACCATAAGATAAAAGATTGCACACACATGTGTGGTTCAATTTTCCATTATCTTGCTTAGGTTTGGTTCTTTTTACAACAAACACTCCTTGCTTAGTGTTTCAAACTAAATGTCCAATATCCTAATTTTCTTTCATCCTACAAAGTGCATTATGTGGAAATCAAGGAAATCAAGGCAAAGGTTACCTAGCATTGACTTTGGGAGAAACAAATTGAGATGTCTGAATGTTTAGAAGCCTTCTAGAGATAAGAACCCCTAGGGACAAGCAGTAACACTTGGACATGTCCAAAGTATTTGTTCTTCCAAAGGGTTTAAAATTTGGATGATTCGTTGAATGTTTGTTTTCAATTTTTTTAGATCCCAACAAAGTGTTTTGATTCAAATCACATGTACAACCCTAGGCTGGAAAAGGAAATATTTGTCAGGTTCCCACTTGGATAAATCCAGCTGCGCATATTTTGTGTGGATGACTAGATGCTTGACAACACAAGCTCCCCCTTACAGTGCACTTGCTTCTCGGGTCAGCCAAGCATCAATACCCATTAATCTCCCATGGCATACTTTTCATCTCTACAATAGAATCACATGTATACATGGGGTGGCTTCAGAGGACATGACCTCTTGCACCAACAAATATAAGGTATTTTTGGCCTCTAAAAAAATTTTTGTAGTAAGGGCATCCAGTTTATGGGGTGCAATGATAAACTGCTTGTGAGAGATCTCCCAACCCTTAGAACAAGCGATTTACGCATCATAAAGATACTGGGGGAGAGTTATCATGTGCCGCTTCCCATTGTCCATGGCTTTCACCATGAACACAAATTTATATAGCAGTTTGGAAGAGCTTGGCTTTAGCTCATTACTGCTTGAGTTGTTCCCTTAGGGTGAGTACTTTTTCCCACCAAGGCAAGCCCTCTAAAGGTACACAATAGTGAGTAAGTTCATTCTTAGTTCGATCATATTTGTTTGCGTGAATAAAGAGAGAACACTCACAATGCCTTTTTCTCACACTAGACAAGCTTTGTTCAGTTTTAAGTGTGAAGGCAATCTTTTTGACAACTTAATATCACCAAAATGCTTCTGATTTTCAAGATTGCTGTGAAGCGTGAGAGAGGCACATACGCATTTCAAATGATGTTAATTTGTGAAAAAGATTGCAACACATGACAAACACTTGTTCATTTTAAGTCCATAAAGCACTGATGAGTTCGTTTTAAAAGCACCAAAATGAGATTTGAAGTTTGTCTTGTTCAATTTTAACCCAAATCAAAATCTAGTAAATGTCTAAGGTTCTTTTTAACCAACTTTGAAAATATTAAATCAATGATAGATTTTAAGCCCAAATTGAAAAGTGAGTTGAGTTAAAACAAAAAATGAGAGTAGAAAATGGAAGCTTTAAGATTGTTAAAAGAAGCATTAAAAAATGCTTTTTTTTTTCTCCAAGTCTTGAAAGAAATCTGCAACTCCACTTTGTTCATTTTCATTTTTGCTTGATTCCAAAGTCAACCTCCAATTTCAATCTTGATGTCAACCTTCTTTATGCATGCCGATGTAAACCTATTAGCAACACAAGGCTGTTAGAAATAATATTTATTTCAAGGGATAAATTAACATGATAAAAATAGTAAACATTTCGCCCCTCTAAACCAAGATTGGTTCCACACTTGAAGTAAAAAAAAAAGAATATGCCTACCAAAAATCTCAATAAGTAGTGTATCAATCAACTCTTCAAACCTACTTTTAGTCCTGCAAATATAACTTCTTAAAATAGCTTTCTCGAGGTATGAAGATTATAATAAATTTAAATTACAGTAATCAGTCCTTAAGAAAGATTGTGCGTCAAAAACTCTAAAGGTATCAAAGTCAGGGCTATGCTTATCATGACTCAAATTGAAAGTTGCTGCATTTATGATTGTCATGAATCAAGTGTGGACATGAGATAAAACAAGATAAACTAGCAGTGATGAGCTAGCATATTAATCTTATAATGAGTCCACCTAAATGACTTCCCATCGAAACTAGACACTAATGACACATTGTGTTTTACAGGCACATTTTTCATAGGTCTACTGAGTGACACATCTAAATCATCAACACGTTACATTATTCACCATACCTCAAATATTAACACCCCAAAAAAGATATTCATAAAACCGAACACCCCAAAAACACAATCTTCTAAAAACATTACTTCTTCTTTTTTATTTTACACCCAAAGAAGATTGCATGGGACCAAATCAAGAAAATAAACTGCACATACCAGGAATATAGTTGGCAGCCTCCATACGAGTGTTAAGGAAAGAAATAAAATAAAATATGTGAATGTTACTATTCTAGGCACTTGAACTTTCTCCACTATTCAGCATTGAGTATCAGCATTTTTTTAAACGTCTCCCTCTACAAATTAGTTAATGTTGCCAGCTAAGTGTAGAGTTACCCATAAAATATTTTGTATATATATCGACATTTTCTATAGGTACACCCAAAAATGTTGCAAGTCCTACATATAATAATAAATCGGCTTGCAGTAACACCATATAACTTTGATAACCTAGGTTCCATCACAACAAAGCTCTATGCATTAAAGTGATCTTGGCTAGCACAGGATATTTTAGGGACTGCGGTAAATTTTTTATCATCCAGATCAGGAATCATTCCCATCCTCTAGCTCACGTATCACTAATTTGGCACCACCAACCACAGGGAAAAGCTGATTGGAGATTTTGAGAAAAATAAATCATTCACAGAAAAAAAACGTCACACAAGAAGCAGCATGTAACTAGTTCATTTCACCATTGAAAAATGTAATATCCTAATACACAAAGGTAGGGAGTTCAATCGACCAACTATAGGATTTTAGTCAAATTAATTTAGTATAGTTAAAGTACAAGACTTTGCAAGACAAAGAAACTAAACTTGATGCGTTTCAAGAAGGAGTTGGAAATACAGGAAATGGAGGTTGCCTATTGGGAAAATAAAATGTTTAAGCCATTGTAAAAGTGTGAGACCAAAGTTATGCACCATGCGAAATGTCAATAGTTGCTGGTAAAAAGAAAAAGAAACTAAGATTATAATGAAAAGGATACAACAAAGACATTATCCATACCCTTCATTGTTGGCTCATCACCATAATATAAAACAAGTTAACTAACCTTCCCTTTCTTTGGCCACTTTCCTTGAAATTTATGAGAGAAGGCAATGAGATGTTTTTAAACATTTACCGCGACCTAATATTATAGGGATTTCCTTAGTAGTTGACTGCAGCTACGTGATAGGCTTTACAATATTTTCAACTTCCTTGATAGTCTAGCAAACCAAAGCTATAACACATTATTGAATCTTTGAAGGGTACAGTGGGGGATTTTGCATTAAAAGAAGATTTGGTAGTTTATGGAAAGTATCCCCAAGCATATCTTTCTTGCATTGGGAATAAGGAGAGAGTTAATGCACATACATAGGTATCAAATTAAATGAAATTAAAGCAACTTGTGATGTGGTGAATAACACTGGACAGCTAGGTAATAGATGATATTTAAATGTTTGGAGAGAAAAACAAAAAATTAGAGAGAAAAAAAAAAGAGAAGAGATTTTCCTATCTTGATTTTATCTTTACATGGAGACTAAGACCTGCACATGGTTTGCGGGACTTAGCATGAGAAAGTGTCCTTCGGTGTTAAAGACTCGTGCACTCCTCCTTTCGGCCTTTACACACCTTCAAGACACAAACTAATAAGTCAATATCGAACAACAATATTACGGAGATAGGAACAACAATAATAATGAAAACAATGATATAAATGTTTTCTCCATGTAGACCAAACATCTCAGATAAATTTGTGTACAACGCAGTATTAAAGATGAAAGAGATGCCTCAGACAATGTGCTATTAGTATTGAAATATGAAGCAATGCTGTGATATGGGAATCTGAACTTAAGATAGTGATTATCATCATCATACAACTATTCATTTGGAAACATGAATGATTGCATGGTATGACAACTTCTTTGGAAGTTAGTGAAGAGCCACAAGTATTGTATAAATGTTTCTAATGGGTGGCTAAGGCTCAGAATGATGCATGAAGATAAAGCTATTGCAAACCATGTGGGATGTTTTTAGATATAACATATATAAAGAGACACTAAGCTTCTATAAATAGGCAGTATGATTCAACCAAGTGAAAACAAAGCCTGCAAATTATATATCTCAAGTTGAACAAAAGAAGACTAGGTGCAACCCTCCTTCTAGTGCCATTTTGTGGTTGCTTAAATTCTGCAAATGTTACTGAAATGACAAAACCAACATGATAGAAACAAAAAACCTTATGAAATATTGCATCAAGTTAAATATGATATATGAGAGATTTAAACAACAAGACCAAATGAAGCATATAAAATATGAGTCTAAACCTATCCCATATTGGATTGGTGCAACCTTGAGTATGTGAAGGAGCTCTTTCCCAATCCTTGATAAGCCAAATGAGATGATAGACAATGAGATGCTAAGTGAACTCAAGTTGCCTCTAATGAGGATGCTCCCAATTGTAGATAGATGAAAAGAGAGAAAATGCATTGCATTTATAGGAGAAGCTAAGATTGAGAGATGTGGGTCTAAATCCCATCCAGTAGGAGAGAGCCACTGGTCACAATGGGATTGGCCCATGATTGTGCAAGTGTTGGCTAATGTGCCCATTTCAAATTTGAAAATGGAAATAAATGAGTATGGTTGAAGGTTTTTGGGGGGCAATTGTGTTTGGCCAAAAAATTCAAACATGAGAGTTAATGAGGGCATATTCCTTGGGAATATGCCCTTGTGAGGGAAATAGGTGTTTTAATAAATCAATTAAAATGATTTATTGTGCAAGTGGATGGGACATGGGTTAATATTAGCATTAATTAGGGATTTAACTAATTAAGCTAGTGCTTAGTTGATTTTGACACTTTGATTTAAATTTGTGGGTTAAGATAAATCAAAGTGAGAGGATATTAGATATTTAAATATATCTTATTTAATTAAATCAATACTTTAAGAGGTTTAATTAATTAATTAAGAGCAAAGAATGATCAAATGTGATGTTTAATCAATAATGTTAATTTTGTATGTCTACACACACCCATAAATTATTCATGAAAAATTCTTAGGAAATATTAACTTTTGCTTCTGTAGAGCAATCTATATTTCATTCTCACAAAAATTTATAGATCCACCACCTTTTAAGGAAAAAACAAGGAAAAGCATAATAATTACAATATTAATTGGCAATTAACATTTTCCAGCAAAAACAAGTCCTTATGAATTAAATATGCATCCTTATGACATAATAGATTGCCAGCGCAAACCTCATTAAACAACACCATAAAAAATATACGATACTGCTATACCTCGGTGTAGGCTCGACTGGCTAGTGGTACTGCGGGGGTCACCACCCAACCACAAGAGAAATAAGAGAGGTCATGTTGGCTGTAGTAGTCGAGCTCCAACGGCTGGCCCGCATCACCATGGTTTGGAAGATCAATGGCCATGGTGTGGCAGTAGAAACACCGTGCCACTGCGGACAGTCAGTGAGCACACCACGGTGTGGCGATAGGCACCATCAATGGTTATCCTGTGATACTGTGGTATGGGAGGAGAGTGGCCGCAATGAGGCGGTAGTCACCATGGTACCACAGGAGCTTGGAGAGGAGGTTGTGGTATCGCGGTCACACAGCACTGCCGCAGACAAGGCAATGAGAGGCCGTGGTATTGCGGTAAACACCGCGATACCACAAGCTATTGAAAGTGATGGCATGGGAAGGTGGTGAGAGATAGAAGAAAACGCGAGAGTTGGGAGAAATCCCAACAGGCAAACTAATTTTTACTTCTCTTGATCTCCTTTAGTATGCCTTTGGATTAACTATCCCTTTCACAAAGCTATAGATCCTACTGAAAATTAATGATGAAAGATGTCTATAGGAGAAAAACGATATAATTTTTTTGTCAAAATGATATTATATGACTACTCGATGTTTGGCTAGAATGATTGAACATAATAATATTTAGCATAGCCATCAGATAGGGTCCGCCTTTTCATGCCTAAATCAGATCATTGTATTAATTCCCAGTGGATGAATGAATGCTCTTGGCATCTGTACATGCATCAGCTTGGGGGTACAAATGCTCCTCCTTCAAGGCTTATTGGTGAATCATCTCAACTGATGCATTTGTGGTATCTTTGATAGGTTCAAACTCAATGGTCAACAACAAATTGTTGTGAAGTGAAGTGAAGGAGCAAAGGAGAGTACAAGGTTTATCAACTAACTCTATATGATTAACAACCTTGAGAGAGAGGTGCGTAAAATAAAAAGTCTGTGTTCTTTATGAATTTAAAAAGCAGCAATAAAAAAAAACTCATTGGTGGATTAGACAAAGCGACTGCTAGAAATTATTAATCCAATATTTCTAGTGCACGCTAAAAATATTTAATGGAAGTGTCAAATATGGCAGAGGAAAATAAATGCAACAAAACAAAGCATATACAGAAAACTAAAAGCCAAAATATTCATCTATTCATCATGCTATTCAAAAACACTACCAAATAGTATTTAGGGAAAATGAATGTGATAGAATGGCACTCCTAAGATTTAAGGGAAACATTCTATTCTTGGTTCTTTCAATCTTTGCAATAAGTCTTCTACCGGGAGGTTTGTCAAAAATACAAGTTGTATTTTTAAAGATTATATCATAGCCATGTTCCATCAATTGACCTACACTTATGAGATTATGTTTTAGATTTGGAACATAATAGACATCATGTATCTCTTTTCGTTGATTTTGTTTAGTAAGAACAGGCACAATTCCTTTACCTTGAGCTTTTACTCGCGAGTCATCACCAAGAGTAATTTCAGAATTTGTAGAAGTATCAATGCAAGAAATTAAATCTTTGCTACCTATCATATGATTGTTGCAGCCACTATCCAACAACCAAAGGTCTTTGGTATGACTGTCTTTAGAAATATGGCAAGAAAGAAACATTGTTTCAGAAGATTCACCTTCATTGTTGGAGACACGTGCTCTACCATTGTTTTGTTCTGACTGTTTCTTTTTGCATTCTGATTCATAGTGTCCAAATTTCTTGCAGTAGAAGCACTGGACTCTAGATTTATCAGTCCGATTTCTACCTCTTTGTGTCTGATTCTAAAAGTTTTTAAACTGCCCTGATTGATCTTGTGCTGATCTTTCTTCTCCATATTGATATTGTCTGCCTCTATTGCTTCTCCATCGGTTGCCTCTACCTTTGTTTCCTCTGCATCTACCTCTGTTGAAAGAGGCTTGAGTCTTGAAAGCTTGTTCCAAAGACTCTTCTTCAAGATTCAATCTGGTCTCATGTGACAAAAGTGATCCAGTTAACTCAACTACTGAAAAAGTAGTGAGATCTTTAGACTCCAAAATAGCTGTGACAACCATTTCAAATTTCTTTGGTAGGCTTCTGAGGACTTTTTCAACAATCTTTTGATCTTCAATGGTTTCACCATTAGTTTTGATCTGATTTACAATGCCCATGACTCTGGTCATAAACTGATCAACATTTTCTGAGTTAGACATTTTCAATGTTTCAAACTGTGTTCGTAAGGCTAGGAGCTTGACTATCTTGACTTTGTCATTACCGTCATATGCAGATTTGAGAATATCCCAAGCTTCTTTTGAGGTTGTAGCACCTGTGATTTTAGAAAAAATAGAATCATCAACTGTGTTTTGAATCCAACATTTCGCCCTGTTCTCTTTCTTTCTCAACTCAGTAGTTGCATTTCTTTGAGCATTATTCATAGCAGCTAAGTCTATTGGAGTGGGCTCTGTGTAGACATTTTCAACAGTATCCCAACATTCCTTGGCTTGCAGAAATGACTTCATTCTCAAGGACTAGAATTCATAATTTTTGCCAAGAAGAATGGGAGTCTGTGGCATGTTACTAGAAGCAGCCATGATTTTAAAAAAAACTTTCAATATTAAATATTCTCCCTTTTGAATACTCTGCAGTTCTTTAAGATTCTTGTGACCTTCAAATATTTCAAATATTTAAGAGATATTCAACTCAAATGAAATTTTTTACCAGGGAGTTTGACTTCAACTGCTGGGTATTAACAATGGCTTTCTTCTCTTTTGCAGCTTCCTTATGAGCAGCTTTGTGCTCTTCGAATCTCCCAAAGAGCAACTGTTCTGGGTCTAAATCTGTGTGGCTCCTTCACTCCACAAATGACAAGTTCTGTAGAATTTTCCTTGGTTCTGTTCTAAGTTTTCCTCCTGTTGAATCTGATCTAGCTACTCTCCACTTAAATATGAAGAGGCTTATGCAACCTAAACTTGCAACAGCTCTGATACCATGTCAAATATGCTTTGTTTTTCTGCTTTGTTTTGTTGCATTTCTTTTCCTCTGCCATATTTGACAGGAAGTAGTGCAGGATTTCACTGGTAGAAAAGAGATACTCCATCCAAACTCTTATTTATTTGGGAGGAAAAAAAAACTGAATAAGGGAAAATGCCAAGGACGTGAAGATTGCGGCTAGAGGGTATTCAGAGGGGATTTTATTGCTTCACTCCATTTTGGTGGTATGCATTGATAATATGATAGGTGGTTTGGAGTTTGTGCAATGGAAATGGTATGAACAAAAAGGTGTAGAAAAAAAAACCACCCATTAATGTCGATGCAGATCCATTTTATGGATGCAAGGATCAATCATAGTCAACGATCCATGTCAACCATCCAAGAACAAAAGGAGTTTTCGATGAAATGGTGCTGTAGTTTGGAAACTGCAACCCACGAGGGGTCTAATGCAAGGGAGTTACCTCCAATTTGAAGGTCATGACACACGTAAGAAGCCATGGCCCCAATATTGTCTCGCCCAAAATTGTACTATATATATTTATTTTCTCTTTTATTTTATAAATGATTTCTTCAATCATTCCCAGTTTTCATCATGCTCATGCATGATTTCTTCTATCCCCCACATAATTTTATTATTACTATTATTTATTTTATGTTATTTTATTATTATTTTAGTATGTTAAGGTAGACTATGTAACACTTAATATAACTTCTTAATTTAAATAGGAACTCACTATCATAGGAAGCATATTACACCAAAATACAAAATGTAATAGACTTTTCATTCTTTTTATTATATTCACTATTGTTTCTTCCTTTAACATCCCACAGTCATCAATTCTAAAGAAATCAAATTTTCTAATACCACAAGGATACAAAATATATGCATTTGATGGTATGAGAAATTTTATAGTAATTTCACCACTATATCTATTTTTATATTTTTTTGTTGCATCAGGCCATAAATACAAAATAACACTATACATTCTTCTTCTTTTTGTTTTGTTTTGTCATATGCATCAAATGCACAAATAAATAATTCAACTTAATATACTCTTCCTTGAACCTTCCAATGAGTTTGGACTTACAAGATTTGCTCTATTCCAACTCTTCCTCCTACCAAAAAATATCAACTTACTATATTACACACATCATTTAATAATGCAAAGAATAACACACATATGAATAAGAATTTTAAATTTCAGATTGCAATCAGATTTGTAATTCATACTTTGGAGATTCAATGATTACACACCAATATTAAAATCAAATCAAGTTGATACACAAATTTCCAATGGGAAAAACACATCAATGGGACTTGCTATCCACCCTACCATAATGGTGTCATGGAACCTCATTGGCTGTAGCCATTGCCTCGAGGAAGGAATTATTTTAGCTCCACGATGATAAATGGTCTTTTCTCGTTTTTATAAAAAGATTAAATTGACATAGCACAAATTCATGCATCTAGGTTCTCTACTTTTTGTTCTCAACCGTACCACATACACTATGTCACCTTCTTACAACCAAAAAACAAGAGTAAATAGAATTAGGAAGAAATTATCTCTTTCTTTTTAGATGAAGGGACTGAAATCTTGCATCCATCCTTCCTCTCCAACCAATCCATCTCCCTCGCTATCTTCCAAATATCGAATCCTCTCCTTTTCTCATTATTTCTACCATCTTCACTCAAGTTCTCCAAGAGGAGAAGTGGGCAATGCTCCAATCCTCCATCTTCTTGAGGTATATAGGAATCCTCCAAACCTTCACGCTTTCCCACAAGTGCTCACACATGTGTGAGCCTTGTGCCAATTTTAAGATCTTTTTGGGAGTAGGAGGTTGACAATGACAAGTCACTCTTCCCAAGCCCCAACACTTTTGAATTCGTCACATTCATGAATGTGGACTTTTGAGGGGTCTTTTCACACTCCAAGGACAAGTTCACATGTCAAAAAAGTTCCAAATCTATAGGTATAGGTCCTAGGGGTCTATTCTTGTTCAAAACCCAAGGAAATCGACTCAATAAGCCCCTTTTTAAAACCCACACAAGAATCCATATGAATTTTGATCCTAACCAAGGGTTCCAACCCCAACCAAACTCACATCATGGATTCTAGTCAAACAAAATCACCCAATGAATAATAAAACCCCAAACCCTTCTAAGTCAAATAGGGATACACTTAGAACTTCCTAAAGGTGTATTTAATTTGATTCCAATATTTACCAATCCTCCTATTTGCATATTCAATTCTTGCACATTACCAATGTCATCATGATTATACCATGTATCTCTTCATAATATTAGCTAATCCAATTCACATAATTTTCACTCATGAACTATTTACTCATTAATACATCAAATGAACCCAACGATTCAATTTTTATTATAATTAGAGGAATACACACTTACTCCAATACGAAAATATAGTCAATGAAATAGTCACTCCGTCTTTTTTTTACCACCTTATTAATTCATATTAAACTCCTATAACATTAGTGATGAACCATTTACCAAAATTTAATATGCCCAATAACCTAGTTCTTTCAAGTTATATCCGAAAATTCACATGTGCATCTATCATAATTAAATCAAGGTTAATGCCCATGAATCCTAAAAAGAGTTATATATAATTCATTTCATCATAATTATCATCTAACTACTTGTTTGATTGAAATAAAATGAGGGTTACAAAATAGGGTCTTACATTCATGGTAGCATAAATAAAATGTCAAAATGAAAAGAAATAATATTATCAAATAATCACACTATTTTTCATTCATAATACATCTTACTATCTATTTAGGATCACATAAAACATATTAGAGATTTACTAGTCAAATTCAAGGTGGGGTCTTACACCTTGAGCATATTTTTTGATGAGGGAAGGAAGATAAAACTATAATTTCTCCATCCATACAGAGGCATAAACTCTTTCAAGTCTTGAAAATGGGTATAACGTCAAATATAAAAACATATAAAAAGGAATAATAAATAGAAATTGAAAGACATGGACAATAAATTGATCTCTCTAACACGTATTATACAGTTTCTCTACTTGTCTTCAATATTTATTGCCAAAGAACGTACCTTGAATCTTCTATCAATATGTTTCATGATATTCATTTTTCCACATCTATTTCAACTACAAAGCCATTCACAAATTGTAAAGAATATTTAATGACTAAGAAGGTCCATATAGACGCACAAAGATAACTAAAACAATAAGCCAAGGGTGAAAAAATTACAACAATATCTTCTTTTAACTATAATTTGTCCATCCAAAATAGATAAATAATCTGTTTAAAGTCTACAAAGTGGGTGTAGTGCCAAAGGTAGAAACATATAAAAAGAATTCATGAACAATAAATTGATCATGTATACAAAATACCTATGAAAAACATATTTATTTACATTCCATTACTAAGATGTATATGCAAAAATATGTTTGCGAAACATGCACACATATAAAAACCAATTCCCAGAAAGGTAAAAAAAATAGCCATGTACGAAAAGAGAACCAATCCAAAGGTGATTTTTTTTACTATAGGATTATGTGGAACGAATACCACAATGGCTCTTTCAACAATACAACTTAATCAATATATTTTCTTGCACATTTCGAAGCATGTCTATGTTCAAACCTTGCAATGAGAATTCAACCAAAAATAATATAAGTGCATGTAGGTATATCTGTATAAATGTATATGTATATGTATATGTATATGCATATGAATATGTATATGTATTTATATGTATATGTATATGTATATGTAGATGTCTAACCACTTTCATTGTAGATCTATATGATTTTGTTTATAATGTTGCATAGATAGAATAAGCTTCCAAAAAAAATAGTGCACTCTACATTGTCTATTTCAAATTGTTTAATGCTCCAATAGATTCCAATTCTTGTTTAATGCTCCAACACAATCCAATGTTGCTCTTACTTCTTGAACATTATCAGCAATAAATGTAAGTATATAACTTTTCCATTATCAATAGATAGATTAAACAAACAAATTGTAAATATTATCGATTATTTTAAGTTTCAAGTTTTTTATATAGATTTTAGCTATATACTTGCTGATATTTTATGCTTCTTTCCTAATTTTTCTTTCCCTTCCACTGATAAACCCCTCTCTTCCATTTGCTGGTACTAGGCTAAGGCATCCAAAAGTATCCTTGAATCACGATGATTGTTTCTTTCAAAGTTGTTGCATTAAAAAAAAACACTTTTATATGACATATAATATATGAAAATACTACATTTTCCTCAACTTTGATATTGTGACATGTATAATAGAACTCCAAAAAATTTCCCATGGATGTTTCATACTTTTCTTGCTTAGGGGTTTAGCTAGAGTCCCCAAGGCTCCATGATGCCAATATGGTAGGGTGGATAATGAGTGTGGATTTTGTATTTTGGCTTTTAACGTCGTATATTTGTTCTTACATAGATTACTACCAATTAATGTAGTTTGACATTAGAATTTAAAAGCCTTATATTTGGTTTTTTACAGTTTACCTTCTTGTCTATAGTCTTTACTCCTAGATAATGTAGTTTGAATTAAGAATTGAGAAGCCAATTCTCACATACATTCTTTGGCTTGTATCAATATGTGTCATTTTATTTTTTTCACCTCATGTCTTTCAATCTCTCTATAACAAAGTGTTTATTGTGATGGTTTAGCTTTTGTGAATTCCCCAAAATTTCTTATACTGTTAGAAACTGCAATCATGTCGTTAATTTGTGCCTTCGCTTCGGAAAAACATAGTTTGAAACAACTCATTTGTTATATCATGGGAAGTGCTATGAAAGTACTTGAAACTTTCGTCATGTCACCTCTAAAAAAAGTATATCTTTTATTCAATTATTCTAACAATCAAAAAAAATATGTATTGCATCTTCACACTCTTCTTCTTGTGAGGTTTTTTTTTTTTTTGATTGTGTGGTTGCTTAAATCTGCAAATGTTAGTAACATGACAAAACCAACATGATAGAAATAAACAAACTTATGAAATAATACTCCATGTTTCAAAATGCAAAAAAATGACAAGAATTATCAAAGCACATAAAAAATGAAATATATCTATTCCATGATGGATTGGTGATATCCATTGTGTAGAAGATAGCCCTTTCCCAATCCTTGATAAGCCAAATGAGATGATAGACAATGAGATGCTAAGTGAACTCAAGTTGCCTATAGTGATAGTGCTCAAATTGTAGATGATAATGGACAAAATTAGTTCTCAAAATTTGATAAAGAATAACTTTGCATGAGAGTGTGTTGTTCTCAAATTGTGTTGTTGTGCCTTGCATTTATAGATTCAAGGTTAGGAGATTGAGACATTTTGATGAATGTGGGATCATTCATAAGCCAATGACAAGATTCCACTTGTCAAGATTTGAGAGGATGAGGAATGTGCATGTTTTGGCCAATGTGCCAATTTCAAATTTGAATTTGGATGAAATGACATGTTTACGGGGGATGAAAGGTGCATTAAATGCCAAGTTTGACTTGTGCAAGAGACATGTAAGAGCATGTTTAATAGAATTTAATGTTTTTGAAAAGGAAAAAACAAGTTTTACAGGGACCTGAAACCACAAAATTAAAACACCAAAAGATAGAGTAAAACAAGTTCAAATAAATAGATAGTTGTCCCAAAAAGGAAATGACAGCACAAAGAGACAACAGGGTCCAAAAAAAGGACCACAAAATAGCTAGAAACAAACACCACATCACTACTCTAAGGTGTTCATCAACTCCTCAACCTCCTTTTCAGCATCCTTCATATCCTGTAACCCCTGCTTGAGGATTTGAACCATATGTGAAGAAATCAGGGTCTTCCTCTTCGTATTAGCCCAGGTGTGAGTCGCAATCCCTTCAACAGCAGATCTACTGCAACCTCTGTCCACATCCAAATCCACGACCAGTGAGCCCTTTTGATTTTTTTGAGCTTTTCCACCATAGCATTGATGATAATGGTGTTATGCCTGGCAATTTTGTGATTATTCTCCATAGTGGCCCTAATATTTTGGCCAATCTTGGACAAATTACACTCGAGCCTAGTCAATCTTTCCTCCTACAAATGCTGTCTTTTCCTTGGTAAGGGGGTTTCCTGTCCCTCATTCTCATTACAACTCCAGCTAATCTTTTGCTCCAAATCCATGACTATGTTGCTGACATCTCTATTACAGCCTTTGAAATCATAGACTTCCTTTTGGGTCCACTTGAGAATAGTGAAAAGGCCATCTGTACTTTTTTCCACCACACTCACAATGTCCTCAGTCTTGAGCTTATTCAAGGCATAATTAATTTCATCCTGATTAGGGGAATCATTAGGGGTATTCCCAAAACCTCCAGACATAGGGGCACTAGGGGCCGACTCTTTACTGACCATAGGTTTATCAGAAAGAGTTTCCATAGAATTCCTAGAGTACGAGACTAATTTTGTAACAGAGGTACATAATAGAATTTAGTGTATTGTTGGAAGGGACAAGTCCTTTGGAGGGAAGATTCAAATTGACAGAATATTCCATCTTGATTCCCTTTTGAAAGTAATTAGAAAAATTAATAAATCAAAGAAATGAGTTATTGGTGCAAGTGGGTGGGTTAGTTGAGAGTTTAGATTTGACTCAAGCTGAGTCAAAAGCTGGAGAATGGGTGATTATGATTAGAGGTTAATTAATCTGGATTAATTAACTTGGAAGATTTTAGGAGTTTGATATTTGATTTAAATGATTTTGATTTATTGAATCAAATAAGAAGAACTAAATGACTTAATTAAATAATTTGATTTATTTAATTAAGCATGATGAAGCTTAGGGAATTAATCAATAAATTGTTTTAATTGATTAATGGAAGAATTGGATGGATGATGTAAGTTTTACATGTCTACAAATCGAATACGAATACAGTGTCACTAAGTCTTCAATTCCACTATGAAATAATTAATTAAATATTGATATTTTTATTCCAAATTTCCTTATAATTGACTACTTTTGAATCTTTTATACTTCTCTCCATTTTATTTTACTATTAGTAACCCAAAAAACACATGCATACTAAAACTTTAATTTACAAAATTATGCACTAAATAGTAATTATCTTAAGTATCCAATATTAAACATTTTTTCCTTCATAAATATGTGATACCCAAAGTTATCAACTACCTTTGTTAAACAATATTTTTTTAATGCAATATTAGTAATTAAAGCCATGGGTAATAACCCTTTAAAAAATCTTCCTTATATTTCTATGCATATGTATCTTAAGATAAATAATAATAAATTAATCCATTGAATAACCTAGACAAAAAGCTAAAATGTACATGTGCATCAAGGGCTATTAAGTATAAAACTAAAATAGAGATAAAATTATCTCATACCTTAAATTTTGGCCTGAAACTATTATTGTGAGCAAAAAAAAATATTTGAAGAATATATTTAATTTTTAATTTTTCAGTTATCATTTTTAAAGAATAAATTTATTAAGAAATTGTATTTGTTGAAAATTAATTTACTATATTACTAACATTAGATTCAGTGAAAATGACCTATAGTTTGAATTTACATTTACATTAGTGAATGTTTAACTACTAGTTTTTAATGTGGAGATGCACAAATCGTTATATCATATTTTTTGGAAAGGTTCATAATACCCCACCCATAGCCAATGAGATATGAATGACCCTCACGTTGCTTTATATTGACTAATTAACATGTATTTTGTTCCTCAACTCAATCAATTAATTGTAAAAATTGTCGCTTTTTCATATTTCAAATCCCACTCCACACAAAAATCTACCTGCTTCTCAGTCACTCCATAGCCTTTTGTGGTGCAACCTTATCGACTAATTGTTGCATGCCTATGCATGTGACTCCTAGTTGTATTTCAATTCAAACTCAGTCTCTTAGAGACCTTAATGTTTTGATTTATTGATAATACCAGATTCAAAATTAACTTTGATGCCTACTTCATTAATTTTAATTATTTTTATACTATATAATAAACACTATTACACTAATTTCTTGTTAGTGTAAAAATAGGTATTGTCAAAGTAGTCAGCTATTATCCTACTTAGTAGATTTCTTTTCACACTACACTTAGTCTCACATAAAGGACTTCTAGAGGTTTTTCTCACCTCATGCGGTTGAGGAAAGTTTTCTTATTTTGTAAGACACCTCTACAACTCTTGCATGATCACTTACCACTCACTACAACATGTGATGTGAGATAACAATTGTTCAATATTTGAAGTGGTAGTCAGTCATTGTATTTCACATAAGTATTTTCATCTCCTTGCCTATTTAAGAAAGCTCATATTGTATCAAAGTCAACTCTTTTATCAATATCATTTTGATAATAGAAGATTAGACATATTATTTGGAAGTGTATCTTTTAGAAGCACAAAGTTTTTGTTGTCATGATCTGTGTGTTTGTCTTCTAAATATCTATATTGAAGGCCAAATTGCTTACATGTTTGATAATCCAATCAACGCGAAGGGAATTTGAATCTTGTTTGGATAGGCATGTTATGCCCTTGATTAGTGATCCAAACGCCATAAGTCAAATATTTTGGTAGGTGTTTTGGGTGATTGAATCTGCATTCAAGGTGTTTGAACTGCAACGTGTGACATGGAGTTGGCTGTGTGAAGACCCTTTGAATCGACCTACAATTTTATTGATCTAATATAGGTGGATTTGAAGAGAAAATAAGCAATCTTGATTTCCAAAATCAAGCATGAAGATTCTTATTTAGGGGGTCGCACGTTCTCTTCATAGAGTGTCTCGTGTTCCACACACCAATCGCTTTTTCCTATACTTCTTTCGATACACTTTGTAGCATAGAGGTCTCTCGTAGCTCACACACCCTCAACAAAGTTGATTTGCATTTTCGATACTTGCAAATCAGCTAAACAAGTTGCCACGCTATGCTCCAAGCGCTAAGTGACCCCTCATTCACAATTATTGATGACTTTTCTATAGTTTTTTGGTAGTTACGCCAGTGACCAAATCTCCCATGTCATTTTCTTCATGGTTTCATGACCTCTGCTTGTAAATTGAGCATAAATTTCCAATACTTCTCTCCCTTCATTTAGCTAATAAGTTTAATTCAGTTCATTAAGGAATTTAATCGCCTCATTGTATGTTATATATTGCTCACAAAGCCACGTGTATCTTGTATTATAAGATGTCGTTATTGAACCTACACAAAAACCTATCTAAACCATTTTAAGGAATTGTCTTCAAATGAACATACTTGAGGAAGAAAACCTATGGATCTACTAATGATCAAAGAATGAAAACCCTTTTCTTCATGAGAAGCTATGGATGAAAGCCCTAGTAGCTAAAGGAATTCATCGTCATAGGTTATTTCCTAAAATTCCATGATGGTCCAACTACCAATAGGATAGAGCTAGATCTAAGTGCAAAAGTTTGTAAACATTCACAAGAGTCCCCTATCCATAAAAGTTGTCATTATATTTTTTGTAATGTATTTCATGTTTTTACCAATAGGATAGAGCTAGATCTTAGTGCAAAAGTTTGTGAACATTCGCAAGAGTCCCCAATCCATATATGTTGTCATTATATTTTTTGTAATGTATTTCATGTTTTTTTATAAATGTAAGAATGGTCTTGTAACTCTCGTGGTTTGTAAATCAAGTTTAAATAGTATCAATGGACATAAGTCTATATTGGAGATTTGGGTTCTTTAGATTGATCATTATATGATTTATCATTTGGAGTATTAGTTAATCTTTCACCTATACCATTTAGAATCATGATTATTGTGGAAAGGAAATAATAAAATTCAAGTTTAAATGATCATAATATATTCAAACCCTAATTTATTTGTCTCAATTTATACATTTACAAAATAAATCAATTATTTAATAATATATTTAACATGAATTATTATTATTTGTATTTCTTTCTAGTTAAAAAAGAGAATCCTAATTTAATTACATACTAATATCTTTTAGAGATACTAATGTCTATCCTTTAAAAAATATATTTAATTAAATGCATATTTATTTAAAAGCAAAAAAAATTGATAGATTAAAATAATATATCTATCGTCTTGTAATTTGGGTCTATTACTTCCCTCGCCCCCTTTTAGGTTATAAGTTTAATCTACAAGCAAGTTAAATGGCTCATTGTATTTTATTTTTCGTTTGAATAAACATACTGCCGCGTGTAAAATGAAACGGTTACCCTAACGGATGGTCCCCTTGAAAACGTCTGGAACAGATCTGAGCAATATATATACCTGATTCTGGCGTTTTTCAATCAACGGGAGAGATTGTGAAGCCTTATAGATATACAAGTATTCACTTTGAGTGTGTTACCAAATGTCTTTCAGCAGAGGCTATGGCCCGTATTCGCTGCATATTTCTAACAAGCCGTTTGATCCCGCAGTTTTGAAGGAGACGGAGGCGTTTGAGGCGTGTGATGCCGTACTATCCAAACTACAGATCGATTGGAAGGAAACTCATCATGCTCATGTCTTCAAAGCCGACCTTCCTGGTATTTATTTATTCACTCTTTGACTGTCTGATTTTGAAATTTTCCCTTTCTATGGAGAAAAATGGAATGTGATAACTTTTGCTCTTGCAGGAGTGAAGAAAGATTTAGTGAAAATAGAAGTGGCAGACGGTCGAGTTCTTCAAATAAGCGGAGAACGCAAGAAAGAAGAAGAGCAGGGAGCGGAGGAGAAATGTCACTGTATGGAACGGTGGAGAGGCAGGATCCTGAGGCGTTTCAGGCTACCTGAGAATGCAAATGTGGATGAGGTGAAAGCCGGCATGGAGAATGGAGTCTTGACTGTGACAGTGCCCAAGCACCCTCAACATTTCCCTAAATCCATTGAAATTTCTGGCTAAATTCTCAAATTGTGATCGAATTCTGGAGCGCTGATCAATATGGCTCTGGTTTACCCTAAACAATAATATTGTGAAGAGAATAAGTGCAAAACATTTATATAAACATTTTAAGCTTTGTGTTAACTAAACACATAATTTGGTAAGAATGATTATTAAGTTACTCGTTTACGTTAGTAATTGTGAGTATGGAAAATATGAAAGATTTAAGAATGCATATTTTATTTTTGATGTGAATGTGAATTATTGAATACATGTATATCAATTTAAACAAGTTTCATATAGTGGTCAGTACTTATCTTTATAGTATTGTAATTATAGGTTTTTAGGTTTGGAAAAAAAATGTATTAATTTGATTAAAAAGAAATGTAGATTAGTTATTTGTATGTAATCTATTCTTAATTTTTATTTTAATCTTAACAATAAATCATAAACCATTAATCTAAACATCTCCTTTATTGTATTTAATTAGTTATTTGCATGACTTAATTCTAACTCTATTCATAATCCTTACCTTAACTATACAGGTAACTTTAAACCTTCAATTTTGAACCATAACTCTAATCTTATTTTAATCTTGTTAATTAGTTATTTGCATGACTTAATTCTAATGCTATTCCTAACCCTTATCCTAACTATACACATAACTTTAAACCTTCAATTGTGAACCATAATTGTAATCTTATTTTTTCCCTAACCCTAACCCTAACCACATCCCTAATTGTAATAGGAAGCCCTAACCTTAATCTCATCTCTAATTTGAGTCATAATTGTAACTCTAAACTTAATCCTAAACCCTAAACTTAATCTAACCATAATCATAACTCAAAACTTAATTCTAATCCCAACAGAAACAATAAAATCTAAATCATAATCAAAACAAAAAAATATTGGAAGAAAAATGTTTCTATTAAGTTAATTTAAATATGAAAATATTCATATCTATAAATTATGGTTATGCATTTTGATATTAAAAATAAATTTCAGTTTCTAAAGTTTCAATATGAAAAATAACAAATAAAAACAATTGATAAAAAATATATAATATAATATAATATGAAAAATTAATATAGCCAATTAAAATATATATTAAATCTAATATATTAAACCATATTTAATAATTTTATATGATTTTTTCAATATATTTTAATTAAAATATATATAATATTAATATTATAAATATTGTATTAATATATTATTTTAATATTATATTATTATACCAATGGAATCGTGGTTTAGCTTTTTGTGTATGAGTAAAAAATTCAAATTTAAATTCCATGAAAGAAACTTATTGCAACCATCCTTTTTTTAATTTGATTTTCATATGCAATATAGATTTTTATTTAGGAAATTCAAGATAGACCAATATAGATTTAAACCTTGCATAATAGGTAATACTCCTTTTTAGTTTGTATGATTGAGTGATTTTTCAAGGTTTATGTAATTATAAACAATGAATTTAAGGTTTTTTTTAATCTAGTTCCTTGCAAAATGTGTAATGTTCTTTTTTAATTTGTATCATTCAGCGATTTTTTAAGGTTTATGTAATTATAAACAATTGAGTTTTAGATTTTTTTTAATCTAGTTTTCTTTTATTTATATTACAATGTAAATCTAATTTTCTTTTCAATTCAGTTTTTAATTAATAAAAAAAAAAAATCAATTTAAGATTTATTATACTAAAAAAATAATTATGAATAATGAATTCAAGATTTTTTTTATTTAGTTTTGTTTTATTTATATTATGATGTAAATCTAATCTTTTTTTAAACTCATTTCTTTATTTATTGAATATTTTTTCCAATTTAGGGTTAATTAAACTAAAAAGGTAACTATAAACAATGAGTTTGAAATTTAGTTTTATCTGGTTTTTCCCATCTACTATGTTGTAAGTTCAATCTTAATTTTAAATCATATATTAATTTTTTTTGAACAAATTTAAATTTTGTTTATGGTTAGTTATATTGAAAAGTGTTATTATGAACAATGAGTTTCAGATTTTGTTTGCTCTAATTTTATTTTGCATAAATTATAATGTAAAACTAATCTTCTTTTTTATTTATTTTTTCAATTATTAAAAAAACAAAATTTCCAATTTAGAGATAATCAGGTTGAAAAGATAAATATGAACAATGAGTTCGAGATCTAATTTTTCCTCTATGATACTGTAAGTGTAATCTTCTTTTCAGTTCATATATTAGTTTGTTAAAGAAAACTAAAACTTTTTGTTTAAGGTTATTCATATGGAAAAGGTTAATCATGAGTAATTAGTTTCAGATTTTTCTTGATCCATTTTTTTTTATCTACTATGGTGTAAGTCCAATATCCTCTTCAATTCATATAGGTATTTATTAAAAATATTATAGTCTTTGTATTATGATTACTTAGATTTGAAAGGTAATTATGATCAATTAGTGTTAGAATTTGTTTGAAGCTAATTTTTTTATACATATGTGATGGTGGAAGTCCAATGTTTTTTTCAAATATTTATCTACTTAAAAAATAATAATTTATATTTTTAGATTTAGTCACATTCTAACGGATGATAATAAACAAAGAGCTTTATAATTTCAATTATCGTAATTTCCTTTCAAATCCATTCTAGTATAAATCTCATCTTTTCTCCAATTCATTTAATTATCAATAATTTTATATTTGGAAGATAATCTTCTAGTAGCCTTAAACATAATAACTAAATAATTTTCAACTAAAGAATCAATTGGAAACGCTAACAAAATGGTAACTTTGCAAGTGACAAAATGGTACAAACCAAAGCTATTTTTTCGATAGAGTTACAAAATGGTCATAGTTACTAAGGCATTCCATTGCTATGGCATTTTTCCGTGTACATGAAAACTTTGGAAAGATAAAAAATTTATACTGTTCGGTAAATTCACCGTAAATATTTTGTCAGTCGTTTGTCCAGATGTACGATAGCTCCAAAGAGGAAGAAAACAAATCATTTGACTGCTTTTCCAGAAGGATTTTTATCATAATTTGGTGACAAAATGTTTAATGCACTACCAGACTTCATTAGTTTAATGCACTTAGGATGGAAGAGGATTGCAAAAATATGGTCATTTAGGTCATTGCACAATACTCGACCTTCTCCTCTCTCGTTCTTGATTCCTCGCTCAAGATCCAACATTCTCAGTGTTCTCGGCCGCTTTAAGAGGGAAAGAGTTTTTTACAGACAAACTTGCAGTTCTTGGAGGCATGGATACCTTCTTCACTGCCCTCTTTGAAAAGGGAAATCGAGTCTCATATCAGCAATAATTGCTAGCTTACCACGTAATTATTCTTGCACATCTCTGATACCCTCATTAGCCGATAGGCTATTATACGTGGGGAACCCCACCGGCATTTCCAGCAGTCTGACGTCCGCGGGAACCCCACACAATTTTACGGCAGGGGTTATAAAATTGTATAGGGAAGCGCGCTTTACGCGGGGATGATACTATAAACTGCAGTTTGAAATTCACACGGAAGTAGTTAACGCACAGAGGTAAAACGCAATTTAATATGGTAAACAACAATGGCTGGATATTTTAAAATTTTGGAGTGAGCATAAGTCAATGTCTACCTATCACGGATTATCCACAGGTTACATTCAACGCTTTACAAGGTTTCAAAGATCAGTTTTGTTGAAAACAGGGGAACTGCAAATTAGGATGGACTCCAAACTCGATGCATATGGTTGGTGGATGTGCCAAAAAAATATAAATAATTTATATAATAAATAAAATAAATAATAATTTATGTAATAAATAAAAAAATAGTAATTTATAAAATAAAAATAATAAAATAATTTCTATAATAATTTATATAATAAATAAATAAATAAAGATTCTTTAAATTAAAAATATAAAATAATATAATAAATTTGTAATAAAAATAAAATAAAATAATTTATATAATAAATAAAATTAAAAAGATTCTTTAAGTAGAATAAATAAAATAATATAATAATTTTTTAATAAAAATAAAATTTGTTCTGTGTTATAAAATCCAAATAATAAACAAATAGAAAAATGAAAAACTAAAGTTTGATAGGAAGTGTTTTTGCAATGAATTGGAGAGGAGGGTAAAGAAATAGAGAGGGAAGGATGGAGAAAGAGAGAGAGAGAGAGGAGGGAAAAGAAGTAGAGAGAGGGAGGATAGTAGAGAGGGAAAGAAGATAGAGGAAAGAGAGAGAGGAGGAAAAGAAGTGGAAGAGAGGGAAGGATAGAGAGAGAGAGAGAGAGAGAGAGAGGAGGGAAAAGAAGTAGAGAGGGGAGGATAGAGAAAGATAGAGAGAGGAGGGTAAAGAAGTAGAGAGGGAAGGATAGAGAAAGAGAGAGAGGAGGTAGGGAAGGATAGGAGAGAGAGAGGAGGGAAAAGAAGTAGAGAGGGGAGGATAGAGAAAGATAGATAGAGGAGGGTAAAGGGAAAGAGGGAGGTAGAGAGGGATAAGTGAGATAGAGATAGGGAGGGAGGGAGAGAGAGTTGGGATAGAAAGAAGTAGAGAAGAAAAGAGAGAGACAAAGAGAGTGAGAGAGAGAGGGAGGGACGAAGGGAGAGAGAGGTAGATAGGGATAGGGGAGATATAGATAATTAGAGGGGGAAGGAGAGAGAGGTTGAGAGGAATAAGTGAGAGAGGGAGAGGTAGAGAGGGATATGTGATATAGAGAGAAATAGAGAGGGAAAGAGAGAGCAAGAGGGAGAGAGAAGGGGGGAGGTAGGGAAGAAGGGAGAGGTAGAGAGGGATAGGTGTGAGATAAAGAGAGAGGAGGGTAAATTGATGGATGGAGGTAGAGAGGGAGATAGGAGGATAAAGGGACGGATGGAGGTAGAGAGGGAAGGATAGAGAAAGAGAGAGAGAGAGAGGAGGGTAAAGGGACAGATGGAGGTAGAGAGGGATAAGTGAGATAAACATAGGGAGGGAGAGAGTGAGAGTGAGAGACAGAGAGAGAGGAAGGGAGGGAGAGGTAGACAGGATGGGGAGTTATAGTGAATTAGAGGGGGAAGGAGAGAGAGGTATAGAGGAATAAGTGAGAGGGAGAGAAGTATAGAGGAAAGGAGAGAGAGAGAAATAGGTGGGATGGAGGGAGGGATAGGTAGAGAGGGATATGTGATATAGAGATAAATATAGAGAGAAGGAGAGAGCAAGAGGGAGAGAGGAGGGAGGAGGGAGGAAGGGTGAGGTAGAGAGGGATAGGTGAGATAGATCACTATCTTCTTCACGTCGTCCACTGCTTTTCATGACTGTAAATAATGTGGGCTCAGCCTATTGACATAAGTATTGCACCTTATTGGGGTGCAAGTGCTAGTTATTAAATAGTTCCTGTCTTACTTCTTTTTCCTTCCCAGCGCAGTAGCATTTAAACCTGCAAAGGAGGATATGTTGTTTTATTAGGATAATAATGAAGACGACCAAGGATAAAATAGATATTTTGTTTTACCATTTTCTTACCGAAGCTCTGTAATAACATTCTCAGACGCATAGCATTGCAGTCATAACAATCAAGACCATAAGATCAATTCACTCTTGTTCAAGCCTTGCAGCTGAATATGCCAGAAGAGTAAAATAGGAAAAAAAAAAGAGTGGAGAGGAAAAAGAAAGAACACTAACTTTCTCATAATTGCAATAAGTTTCACATTCTGATTCAACAATGCAACATCCCTACAATGGCCAATTGCTTCCTTCTGGAAGTCATCAATGGCTAAAACAATCGGCACTGACATGTTAACAAAGGAACCATCCTGCAGCGTGAGGCAATTAAAATGAAGTGTTTGGAGGAACTCGGTCGGTCTCATGAAGCCCTCGAGAGGGTTTGACCATCCTTCACTCACAACATGGGCCCATTATAAATCAATCCTTGAAAGCTTTATTTGAGGAAAATGTCGCTGCCTTTTCTCATTGAAAGGTGCATCGAGGATTCGAGAAAAGTGGTCCTGTATTTGAAATGGACATGATTTATGCGGAGGTGACTATGTATCTGAAAAAGATGGATTTTGTACAGCGGCGTGGATTGAGCACTGGTTGTTCTACACATTGCTCCACCTGAGAAGGACATTCCAAAGGAAGCCAATTTTTCTTAGGGAACTTCCCTACAAAGCAGTGATAGGCTGCGGGGAATTTTAGCTGAATATTTAAAACATTGGATTCTTTATACAAATGCAAGGAAAATTTCATGTGGGTATAGAATTTTTTTCCTGACACTACAAACTAAAGATTTCCCAATAATTGTCACATTATAATACTATCTCTATATGATTGAGATTTCAATGGAACTTAAACATTCTCAAACTACATAAAAGTAGATTTGTATGAAGCCAACTTACCCGATGGTATTGCTACACATCAATATATTCAAGTTTTAGCAATAGAAATATAGTTAGCCTTGAGGTTGTAATCACTGCAAAAGTTGGGCAATAAATGTTTACGCATAAATGGGCTAAATTCAGTTGGATTTGGATTTTGGTTAGACGAATCTTCATTTTAGGTTTCTGACCATGTTTACAAATCACAATAACCTTTGCCAACAACTATTCTTTTTCTTTTTTAATTTAAATATTGTGGATCCAATTTTATCGATGATAGATGATTTTAATTAATATCCAAAGCCTATGTAGATATTTCTATAGGAGATTTATTCAATAATTTTTAAATACCCAAGGGGAAGCATTCATATCACTCATGACCTTCCAAAAATTCTCTCTAAACAGTTAAAGCTTAAGTTCCTTGGTATATTATTCTTCCTTAATCCATTTGAGAGTTTGATATGTATAGGACGACCTTCTTCACGAAGCTTTCAGGATTTTACAAGAAATGCCTCAACCTAACATGGCCTCATGGAATGAAATCGTATCTGGTCTACCTCATAGAGACACCACCACTAGCATCAAAAACCACTGTCACCAACATCATCAACATCGAGCAAGAAAAGGGAAAAAAGGAGGTAGGAAAATCTCATTCTAGAAAGGTAAAATTCTGGATTCTGTTTAGGAAACTATGCAACCAACCCTTTTGTCAAACACCTATTTGGCTGATTTTTCTAAACACAAGGTCTTTCAGAAATTCTGTTTGTGGAGTTTTTCAACAGTGAGTGAAAAAAAATGTAAATCTAAATTGAAAAAAGCTAAAATAAAATTATAATGAGATTTTGCAATTTTCTAGAAATAAATATAACATAATATTCATCTAACATAGTATTATACATAAATAATTTTATTAAAAATTAATTTACAAATAAATATTTCAAAAATATATCTCTGGATATTGAGATTATCTTAAGAAAAATTGAAATCTCTCGTGGCAAATTCAAAATAATGTTGTGTTTTCTTGTCTCCTCTTTATATTTTTTTCCAATTGGTTTTCGTATGTATTTTATGGCAAAATAAGACTCTTTTTCACCATGTAATTTGCACGAAGGTAAATCTGAATAGTCAGTTTCTGTGAGGTAAACAAGATTGTGTTTTGTAGAAATATTTGGAGTAAACATAAAAAGAATTGTAAGGATAGGATAGCATGGTTTTGGCATGTAAAAATTAAATAATGCAGGTCACCAAGGGTGTACCAAACAAACAAGCCCAAATATTTCAATACGAGGAATAAAATGGTTTTGTCAAGAATTGTCGTATGCATTAGTTTATGTCATGTTGGCAATGACAGCATAATGTAATCTATGTTACTGAAAAATGAAGTGAGTGTTTTGCTTCTTTGAATTGTGAGGGAAGGTTTTGCTGAGAGCTTAGAAATTTAGTCATTTTAAAGCCATTCTCCTGTAATAAATCAACTTGCAAACATATGCCAATATGTAGGTTCAATTTTGTGTGCCTTAGCATTGAGTTTGATGGTGTTAATCTAATAGATTACAAGATGATTATATTTAGGCCAAACTTGGTATGTCAAGAATTACAAGTGGAAGTCAACTATAGTATTGCAGTTGCTGCAATTAGTTTTCTTTTATTAGCTTTGTTCTCTCGTTAATTGCCATTTTGCTTGATAGAGGAAAAATGCCTTTTTCATCTATATTTTTACGTAGAGAGGCATATTCATGGTGGTAGTTACAAATTGAAGAAACAGTCGAAGACCAAGCAACACAAGTGGCATTAATGGAAGATTTGTGAAAGTAACGTCAAATGATTCCAATTAATTTGCATGGGAACCATTTGAAAGAATCGTCTATATGAGTGTAATGCCTCTAATGGAAGTTATATATTTCAACCGTCGGGAAGATGGGTTTAGATTTCTACATTGTATTGTGTTGGGCTTGTAGTTGTAGAGTGGTCTTGAGTGCAGGTAATGGGAGCATTTTGAATGGAAGGCTGGTGATGAATTACTACAGGGCAGTGACCACAGGTGGAAAAGATCATTTTCTTGACGAATTCATGTTTCTTGTTTTAGGATTCTTTTATGAACTTTCCTATTTCTATTGTTTTAGTATTCCTCTATTTTCATTGATTGATAATTTTAATGAAAACCCTTGTTTCCATTTAATAGGCTACTCAATAGGCCTTGGAGTCTCTTTTCTGTAATAATGGTCTTTTACAAAACTAGTTGTTTTGACTTAAGTTTTGTTGTATGTTTCTTGGGTTCCTTCTAATCTCTACAAATTAATAATTTTGGTGTGTATTGTGCAGGATCAACCACTGATGGATATGGATACTGTTGGATACTGATCAGTCTTTTACATATGGCGTTGGCTCCCTCTTTACCTGTTGCTCTTTCATGTTTATTTTACTTTGCTTTTCTTGTGAATGAATGGTCTTCTGATTTGCATCAAATGTATTCATGAAAACGACATTAGAAACTTTCAAATAGATATAATTATCTGTTGTTTAGTCTAGCCCACACCCTTTATGTTGTTCACACCATATGGAATTTGTAAAACCTTTCAAGCAAATGTAATTGGTAGGAGTTAAGTAAGATTCCATGACCTCTACCATGGTTTATTTCACACATGCCTGTGCCAAAATGAAGCATTTGAATAGGGTATGTCCATCTACCAAAGCATAATAAAAGTGGGTTTTTATCAGACATTATAGTTGCAACTGTGTTGTAAACATGCATGCAAAGCATGGAAGCATAGACAAGGCATGTGAATTGCTTAGTATAACACCTCAAAGAAATTTAATCTAATGGAAGGGTATGACTGTAGGACATGCAACAAATGGAATTGACAAGCCATAGAAGGATTTGGTTTGATATTTGATTGTAGATTATGTTGATGCATTATATGGAAGCATAAACGAAACATAGACTGTTTGATACTCCCTCTATTTTCATCTCAATGTATGGTTTCAGGGAGATTTAGAAATCTCATACAAATGTAAATATCAGATAAAGAGCTCTATTAGATGTTGAAGTAGCAAGCATCTTTGGGTAATACTCACACAAAGTTAGAAGGACCGACATGCAAAGTTAGAAAGACTGAGTTTATTGTGTAGATTTGAATCATTTTTCAGCATATGAAGATGGAGATGATAGATTGCTTCTAACATTTTTCCTTTTCATATATTGTTGCTGATCTAAGTTTGGAAATACTTTATTTTTTAAATATTAATTGGTTTACTTCAGTATTTTGGTTAAAATTTAGTTTTGCATTATAACATCTAATTGGTTGATTGTTGCTATTAGGGTTTCTTAACAATTTATATTTTTTTAAATATATATTGGCTTACTTGGTTATAATTTATTTTGGCATTATAACATATGATTGAGAGCTTGTGTTAGGGTTTCATTAATAGTTTAATACAGATAAAAAAAAACTAGACATACAAAAAGTTAAAAATTAGAAAATTAGATATGAAAGATCTTTCCTAAATTTTAAGTTTCTAAATTAATATTCTTAAAATTTCAAAATATTCAAAATCTTTAAAATAGAAAAATATTTTTTGATGTCATAGAAATAAAATTATAAAAGAATGAAAAAGCAATTGTTTTGTTTAAAAACTCTAAATTGATGTGTTTAAAATTAGAAAAATTAAATAAAAAGAATTTTTCCTGAATTTATTATTACACATAAAAGTATGTTTCTAAATTAATATATTTAAAATATAAAAAAAAAATCAATATCCTTTAAATCTAAGATTATATATAAAAGATAAGTTTCTAAATTAATATTCTTAAAGCTACAAAATATTCAAAATCTTTAAAATAGAAAAATAATGTCATAAAAATAAAATTATAAAGGAATGAAAAAACAATTGTTCTTTCTAAATACTCTAAATTAATGTGTTTAATATTAGAAATTTTAAATAAAAAGAAAATTTCCTAAATTTACTATTACACATAAAGTAGTTTCTAAATTAATATATTAAAACATAAAAACTATTCAATATCTTCTAAATCTAAGACTTTATTGTAAAAAATATAGAAACTTTATTTTAGTCTAAAATAAATGTTTTTTCATAATAAGTGCATATCTAAGTGCATATCTAAAAGTAATTTAAAACTAGCATATATATCTTTGAAAAAATAATGTAATTAAGAATTACATTTACATTTATATTTATCATATAAACTAAAAATAATTTATAAAAAAATATTATTTATATATTCATTATTATTTAGAATTGGGTTATGAGTATGGTTAGGATTTACTAAATGTTAACATTTAATTAGAATTATAAGATAAAGCTTGGAGTTAGGGTTAGGGTGATTGAAGTTAGATGAAGGTTACAATTAGGGTTAGGGTTAGGTTAGGGTTCTTGATTATGATTTAATTAGTGTCACGGTTAGGGTTAGGTATATGAGTTACCTGTTAAGATAAGGTTTGGGTTGGAGTTAGGGTTAGGTTTAAGGGTGGGGATTAATTAGTGTAAGGTTAGGGTTTAATTAGGTTTAATATTCAATTAGGGTCATGGTTAGGTTTTATTTGGTGCTCAATTAGGGTTAGGGTTCTAGGATAAATTTTTGGATTAGGTTCAAGGTTCAGGTTAGAGTTTGATTAGGATTAGGGCTTGGCTTGCAATTATGGTTAGGGTTAGGGTTAAATTAGGATTAAGATTATGATTTAATTATAGTTAAGGCTAAAGTTGGGTTAGGGTTTGATTACGGTTAGGGTTAAGATTCAATTAAGCTTTTTCCATTAGAATTAGGGTTAGTGTTAGAATTAGAATTATGAATAAGGTTAGAATTATGGTTAAGGATGGAATTACAATTAAGTTATAGTTATAGTTAGCATTATAAGTAGGATAAGAATTAAGATTATAGTTTGGGTTGGTTTAGAATTAAACCCTAACCTTAACCCTAATTATGTTTACATTTCATTTTATCATATAAACTAGAAATATTTTATAAAACATTATTATTTATATATTCATTATTATTATTTAGAATTGGGTTATGGTTACAATTAGAAGTATAAATAGGGTTGGGTTATGGTTCAAGATTAACTAGGGTTAAAGTTCAATTAGGGTTAGGATTTAGGTTTAATTATGTTTCAAGTTTAATTATAGTTGAATTACGATTAAAGTTAGAGTTGGAGTTCAATTAGGGTTAGGGTTAGGGTTTTGAGTTATAAGTTAGGATTAAGGTTGGGTTGGAGTTAGGGTTATGGTTTGGATATGAACTTAATTAGTGTTAGGTTAGGTTGGGGATTAATTAGTATTATGGTTAGGTTGAGATTCAATTAGAATTACAGTTAGGGTTCAATTAGTGTTCAACTAGGGTTAGGGTCATCGGATAATGTTTGGGGTTAGGGTTGGGAATTAATATTATGAATGAGGTTAGAATTATGGTTAGGATTAGAAATATAATTGGGGTTAAATTTCAATCAGGATTATGGTTAGGGTTAGGTTTAAGATTAGAATTAGAATTCCATTAGGGTTACGTTTAGAGGTAGGATTATAGGATCAAGTTTGGGATTAGGCTTAGGGTTATAGGATAAAGTTTCAGGTTAGGGTTAGGGTTAGGGTTCTGATTGGGTTAGGATTGGGATTAGAATTCAAGTAGGTTTAGTATTGGTTATGTGCAGGATCATCATGGAAAAAACAAGCCCTTAAGTGGCAAAAAATTCAAAAAATTCAGAGTTAGGCAACTTGACATAAAAATTTGAATAAGATATCTATATTATTTCAAAAATATGTAAGAATAGAATTTGTAGAAAATTGAATTTAGTTTCTAAACTACTTGGTTTATTTACAAAAGAAAAGAAATCAATTTGGTGAAAATTTCAAATTTCAATACAGCGGTACTTAAATTTCAGGGAAAAAATAAGATGTAGGTGTCTGTGTAACCACCCTAACCACAATAAAATGATAATATTTTTTTATAAGATTTTAGATATAAGTAGAGGACTCATGTCACAATGTGATGCATATTTTTTTGTAATTTTTTTCCAAGTAAATAATTAATTATGAATTTTTTAATACAACTTTTAAAAAATATAAAAACTTGTATGTCTAACCACCTTAACTTGGTCAAAACTTCATGAAATTCATTTTTTTGTTTTTTAATCCTGTAGTATGCAAAGCATAGAATCTGACACATATTTTGGATTAAAAAAATGTGATACATTTTAAAAGCTATAAATGTTTTTTTATTTAGCCTATCAATCAGGACTTTATTCGTAATTCAAATAGAAAATAAATAATAATTATTTATTAAACTTAAAGTAAAGCATAATTTATACTGGTGGAAAGTTGAGAATATGCTTTAAAAACCCTTTTCATTTCATCAATTTTGGGTAAAAAAAAGGTCATGAGCCACATACCCACCATATTGCAACTTTTTGGCCCATCATGATCCTACACATACCCTATTAGAGTTAAAATTATGGTTAGGATTCAATTAGGGTTACAATTAAAAAATAACACCAAGAAAGAAAATAAGAAAAATTGAATAAAAATGTAATGGATAGAAAGCAATCTCCTCTCACCTAGGGTGAGGGAAGAACTTTCATTGAAGTTCGGATTATAGTTCAATTAGAGTTAGGGGACCAATCAAGATTCAAGTAGGATTTGTAATTAATTAGGGTTAAGGTTAGGGTTCAATTAGCATTCAACTAGTGTTATGGATTAATCAGACTTAGGATTAGGATAAGAGTTAAATTAAATTTACAATTAGGTTTTGAAATAGAGTCTGGTTAGGTTTGGGTTGGGGTTTAATTACAATTAGGGTTATGATTATGGTTAGGGATTCAATTTATCTAAGGTTACAATTCAAATAAAATTAGGCTTGAATTAGGGTTAGGGTGAAAGTTAGGATTACGTTTTAATTATGGTTAGGGTTACATTTTAATTATGGTTAGGGTTTGATTAAGGCTATGCTTAGAGTCTAATTAAGGTTACTATTCACTTAGGGTTATGGTTCAATTAGTATTCAATTTGGGTTAGGGATCAATTACGGTTACGATTCAAGAAGAGTTTTAAAGGGCTAAGGTTAAATTATGGTTAGGGCTGGAGTTAGCATTAAATTACGGTAAGGACTATTGTTAGTTTTAGGCTTAGGGTCAACTTAGAGTCATCTAGGGTTATGATATAGTTAGGGTTAGGGTTCAAATAACGTTAAGATTTAATTAGGGTTAGGATTAAATTAGGGGTAGGTAAAATTAGGGTTAGGATTAGGGTTAATGTTTAATTGGGGTTAGGGTTCAATTAATATTAAAATTTAATTAGGGTTAGGGTTCAAGTAGGAATCAATTAGGATTAAGGTTTAAGTAGAGATAGGGTTAGGATTAGAGTTTAATTAGTGTTAGAGTTATGATTAGAATAAGAGTTCACTTAAGTTAGGATTAAGCTCCACATGACAAATGATCGACAAAAAATCATCAACATTAGGGTTAGGGATAGGGTTCAATTAGGGATATAGTTAAATTAGGGTTAGGGTTAAAGTTAACATTAAGTTTTAGTTATTGTTAGGGTTAAGTTTTAATTATGCTTAGGGTTTAATTAAGGTTATGCTTAGAGTTCATTTAAGGTTACTATTAACTTAGGGTTACAGTTTAGTTAGTATTCAATTTGGGTTAGGGATCAATTAGGGTTATGATTCAATAAGATTTTTGTAGGGTTATGGTTAAATTATGGTTAGGGTTGGAGTTAGGCTTAATTAGGGTAAGGGTTACTGTTAGTTTGAGACTTAAGGTTAAATTACAGTTATTTAGAGTTATGATATAATTAGGGTTAGGGCTAAATTAGGGTTAAGTGAGGATTAAATTAGGGTTAGGGTTAGGGTTAGATTCTAGGGTTCAATTATGGTTAAAATTTAATTAGGGTTAGGGTTAAAGTAGCAATAAATTAGGGTTAGGGTTTAATTAGATCTAGGGTTAGGATTAGAGTTGAATTAGATTTATAATTAGGTTTTGAATTAGAGTTTGGTTGGGTTTGGGTTGGGGGTTAATTACAATTACTTTTCAATTAGGGTTATAATTATGGTTAGGGATTCAATTTATCTAGGGGTATAGTTCAAATAAATTTAGGCTTGAATTAGGGTTAGGGTTAAAGTTAGGATTAAGTTTTAATATGGTTAGGGTTAAGATATATTATGGTTAGGATTTAATTAAGGTTATGCTTGGATTTCAATTTTAAGGTTACTATTCACTTAGGGTTATGGTTTAGTTAGTATTCAATTTGGGTTAGGGATCAATTACGATTATGATTCAAGAAGAGTTTTGTAGGGTTAGGGTTAAATTAGGGTAAGGGCTATTGTTAGTTTTTGGCTTAGGGTCAACTTAGAGTTATCTAGGGTTATGATATAATTAGGGTTAGGGTTAAATAAGGATTAAATTAGGGTTAGGATAATTAGGGTTAATATTTAATTAGGGTTAGGGTTAAATTAGGGTTAGGGATCAATTAATATTAAAATTTAATTAGGGTTAGGGTTCAAGTAGCAATCGATTAGGATTAGGGTTTAATTAGAGATAGGGTTAGGATTATAGTTTAATTAGTGTTAGAGCTATGATTAGAATAAAAGTTCAATTAAGTTAGGATTAAGATCCACATGAAAAATGATCAACCAAAAGTCATCAAAATTAGGGTTAGGGTTAGAGTTCAATTAGGGATAGAGTTAAATTAGGGTTAGGGTTAAAGTTACATTAAGTTTTAATTATGCTTAGGGTTTAATTAAGGTTATGCTTAGAGTTAAATGAAGGTTACTATTTACTTAGGGTTACAGTTCAGTTAGTATTCAATTTGGGTTAGGGATCAATTAGGGTTATGATTCAATAAGTGGTTTGCAGGGTTATGGTTAAATTATGGTTAGGGTTGGATTTAGGGTTAAATTAGGGTAAGGGTTATTGTTAGTTTTACGCTTAGGGTTAAATTAGAGTTATCTAGGGTTATGATGTAATTAGGGTTAGGGTTCAAATAACATTAAGATTTAATTATGGTTAGGGTTTTAAATTAGGGTTAAGTAAGGATTAAATTAGGGGTAGGATTAAATTAGGGTTAGGATTAAGGTTAAATTAGGGTTCAATTAAGGTTAAAATTTAATTGGGGCTAGGGTTCAAGTTGTAATCAAGTAGGGTTGGAGTTTAATTAGATCTAGGGTTAGGATTAGAGTTCAATAAGTTTTAGGTCTAGGGTTAGAATTAGGGTTCAATTAAGCTTATAGATATAATTAAGGTTACCATTAGAATTAGGGTTAGTGTTATAAATATGATTATGATTTGAGTTATGGCCCAATTATGGCTTGAATAGGGTTAGGGTTCTACAATAAAACTTGGGGTTATGGTTAGTGTTAATATTCATTTAGGGTTTCATTAGGGTTCAATCAGGGTGATAGTTAAAATTATCCTTCTCAATACACCTATTTTCATCATTTTTTATTAGTGCCATAGATAAACTCAATAATGATAACTCTTGGTGTATTTTATATATATTAATATTTAATATATGTATGCTAGTTACTTTGTAACTTTCTACGACACTCCACAAAACCATCCGCCATGTGCAAAATTTGTAAAGGCACAAATTTTTTTGTTTATTTTTGTATGTCATGTCCTAGGTTGTGGTGATGCTGGCGACCAAAGATTAGATTGAATACAAAAGCCCTTCCAACCTACTTTCATAGATGCAGGGTATAGAATCAACAATAACATTCTCAATGAAGACAAACAAAGATAATTAGGTAAGTACACATGAAATTTGAATGGATAGGACAAGAATTTTGTATGCTCAGTTGCTTTTCATTTACATGTTGGAGGCAATCATTTGTGTCAAAATATTTTCGATTGATTAAAATTCATTGAAATTTTCTTGATTAATCTTCTCAAGGAAGACAATAATTGAGACATAATGAATTGAGTGGAATCATCCCTCCATAGATTACCTCACTACTTGTTTTAGCCATGTTACACCTCTTTAAAAAAACTCTCTATCTAACATGATAACCCCTACATAAACACAAGAAACATTATATATATTATATACATATTAGGGAACATGATTAAACACAATTGTTTCCAATTAGACACATCAAAACCTAAATGATTGCATCAAAAAATAGTATGATTCTCAAAGAGATAGACCCACATGAAAGAGTTAGACCTCTGCTCTAGACTATCATTGGACTTATGTTCTTTGCTATCCTATGCTACTAGAAACGAGAAACAAAAACTACAATGACAATGACAAGATGACAAGAAACAATATATTTAAAGGTTGCATAGAAGAAACATAATTTATACATATTTTTCCTCATAAATAAAAAATACATGTAAATTTAAATTTTGTGAAATCCATAACATAATAAAACATAAACAAAAAATATGCAAATAACAAAACTATTTTTAAAAATATCATGTATTTAATCATTATACAAACATAATAATAATTATTAAAAAATGTTATAAAACATGCTAACAATCATTTAATAATTTATTATTATTTATTACGACACAAAACTCTCTTTAAAAATAATCATGTATTTACTTTAATCCTTTATCCCATATGTCTGTTCCAGCCAAAGGAATTCTTAAATAAGTTTTTACCACCCATGCACATGGGTACCTATCATGTTGATGTTACTAGTTCATTTGAGAGATAAGGAAAAGCCCTAAAAACTTGCAATTTTTATTTTCAGCAATGACTTAGAAATGCCCATATGACCTAGAAACGATTGTTGACAATACAAAATACATTTTAGTTGTTGTTTCGTGAAACGATCCTCTCCCATTGTGTTTCTCGTAACATAGCTGCTATCTTGAGACTTGTACTTTGATGTATCTTTCCCTTGAATATTGGCTTCATTTAAAATCAAACATAAACTACCATCTCCTTCACATTTACTAGCCCTAAAACCCATCTCCACCAATTCAGTCTCTACATAACAAAAATAATCTCCACATACAGGGATACAAATAATAATCTACCCCATTTTCTTCATTAACCTCTATTCTCATTTCATCTAGTTTTAGCTTATTTTCAACAAATTTTGTACCATATCTGAGGGCTTGTAGCTCGTAGTCATAATCCTCCCTAGATTTGACATCCTTGAGGACTTCCCATGCATTTTGGACCCTAAAAAGTTTGTCTATAATATCACCATCCTCATCCCCACTCTCTGAGCTTGTCGATAAGCTATGAAGTTCTTGACATCTACCAAATAAAGAACCAAAATTATTTGCAACCACCTCATTGAATTCAAAATCTATTTTAGTACTTGAGATTTTGGGTTCCTCGGCAAAATCATTTGGGTGGACATAAATGAGAGCATTCCTAGATTGTGGAAAAAAAACCATTTGGAAATAGAGACAATATCATAGATACCAATATATTCCAAGTTTCAGTCCTCTGAGCATAGCCATTTTGTAGCAAAATTCATGCAAGAGATATATTATCGACACCTATTACAACATGAGCTCTTGCTTCAAGCAATTATTACTCACTGCCATTCAAATTTCTCTTGCTTCAGACAATTATGAATGACTGTTATCTAAAAGAGAGATTCATGTGGCAACATAGATAGTTTATTTTAGGATTTCATTTCCTTGTAATAGTTTTTATTCTCTCAGTAGTTTCTTTTAGCAAGGTCATTATTCTAGCATAAATCTTTACTTAAGAGGATAAAATTTCTACATAGTTTTTATGTGTCTATGCTATACAAAATTAGTAATTTGTTTGAGCTAATATGCAATATTGATTAAAACTTAGAAGGATTGTTTTTTTAGGTAAATTGATTGTTCTATTGTTGCCATCACCCTTTTTATCTGAAAGAATTATCAAAAAATAATTTCAAAAATGGTAGGAAGACCTACCACTAAAATTACCACTAAAGATAGTTGTTGTCTTGACACCCCTATAAAAGGCCTTGAAATGCTAAATACTATTGTTTGAAAAGCTATACATTCCAGAACTGAAAGAGAAAAGCCATAAAACCCTAACAAGGATCAATCCATGATTAGAAGGGATTTGCCTCCCTTTTATAGATCATACACAAGAGATCCTCCTTTTGCTAGAGAAACTCCAATGACACCCCCTACTTTAGCATCCCCACCAGAAAAACTTCCCTTCCCTTCTACAACATACTTCAAATTGGTATTTTTTATGAAACAAAACTGCACTTTGCCTTAAGTTCTCCCTTTAAAAGAGAAAAGTGCAAAATGACATCTTACGACATTAATTATATAGATTTTATATAAAGATAGACAAACTTGTTATTGTTATCTTTAATTCTTAAACCCTAAGTGATCTTTGAAATCAAATTACTTAAAAGGGCAGTGAATTTTAAAATTCCAAGTTAGTAAATATCTATTGTTTAGAACACTACTTCAAAATGAGGGATAGAAGATCATAGTTTGAAAATGATCCAAGAAAAAGTCTAACCTGGAAAGTAAAAGCTTCAAGTAGGGCTTCTTCCCTTCATAGGAAATGTGATAACGTGGAAGATAGATGTATCATTATTTCAATTTTGAAGTTGATATAACTAAAAATATGTTACTTATATTTGTAAAATGAAGATCCTCCTGAAATTATTAAGAATACTTGGGAAAGTCTTAAGTATTGAAAATTCATACAAAATTGTGAGAAAGAGAGTGAAACAATACAAATAGAAGAAAAAATTATTAAAATATTATCTTCCCAAACTAATCACCCAAAAGATAAGCTTGTGGATAATCTCTTTATTGATCAAGCTTATCTCCCACAAAAAATAATTAAAGTTCTCGCTAGTATAAAGATAGTATGGCTTGTGGGACTATATTTCTAATAGATTTTCCAAAATCAAGTGATAATGATGGACCTCCTAGAACTACTATAATTGCTAAAATATATTTAATAATCGATGACTAAAGATATGAGGAACTATTGAAAAAATTAAATGATCTTAAGATAGAAATAGGTAGAATAAAACATACAAGGATCAAAGATGATCTACAAAGAAGAACTCATGAACTAATAAATATTGATCAAGTATGAGTTACAAATAATCAAGGTGAAGGAGCTTTGAATATCTCTACCAATAATTTTGAAGGGGTTGTTCCACAATATAAAGATGGTACAGTTGTTCAAGGTCAAGGTTTACATAATCATGTTAGTGTAGAAGGGGTAATATTCATGTTATAAACCCTAAATCTTACAAGGTATAGCCAATTATATTTCACTACAATTATAAGATATCCAAAATTTATCTTAGCTCAATTGAGGAATTCCTTGATTAGTTATTTTGGAAATAATGCACTATCTAGTGAAGACCACTTAAAATATTTTGAAAATTTAATTGATGACTTTGAAATTGATGAGGAATATGTTTGCATGAACTTATTTGTACAATCACTAATTGATAGAGCCAAATATTTCTATAAGTTATTTTCATATATCAATGTAGGATTCTAGGATGAATTCAAACAAAATTTTAGATAGAAATATGGAGATAAAACTAATTCCAAATTTATTATTAGTCAATTCACAAATATCAGTTAGGGATCTAATAAGAATTTTTTTTTACTTCAATACTAGATTTACCAAAGTAATGAACAAAATTCATCCATATTTGACGAAAAATGAATATGTTTTCTTAGTAATATATTTTAATTATTATGATTCTAATACAGGTTATTTACTAAGGGATAAAGACCCACATAACTTGAAAGATACTTACAAAATGGCTACTTGTATTGAGAGACGCCAAAGGGGAGGTTGGTCCTTTTGTATCCATTTTGAAGTCCATTAACCTTTTCCCCATCCTTCAAAAATCTCTCCATATCTTTTTGGTAGTTCTCTTTAGGCTTGCAAGGGATGGAGACACCAACCAACAAAATCACCATCACCATCATGATCAACTCCACATTCATAGCCAAACAACACCGACCAATGGTGATGGTGTCATCCTTCTAGGAGTTGGAAAACTCCACAATTTTTTTTGGGTCATACGCCTTCATGCCCTCCTTGAATGAGGCTAACTTACCATGTTGAATAAAATATCACACCTCCTTAACATGTTTCTGCATCTCACAACTTGTGGATTCGTCTTATACTAGCTCATTACATATGGAGAAATTTATAGAACACCAAACAATAGGAAAAGTTCTATATAAGTGTTGAGAATAAAACCAGAGCTAAGAATAAAAAAGCTTGTGAAAAGACTACTTAAAGAAGTTAACTTGCCATAATGGTAAATCATGGAAAATAATGAAGGGGGATGATAGAATATCTAGCTCAATCTCTTTTTTGTAGTAATTAAAAATTATTTTCAATTAATTTTCCAACATGCATGGGGATATACGAGAAATTACCCCAAATAACTAAATTAGGGGGAAAAAAGCTTAGGTTAGATAGTGGAAACAAAAATTTGTTGCCATTTATAAACGTGTGAGAAGATCTACTATTCCTAAGATAAATCATGAGATAGTGAGCTGATAGGATAGAGTTTGGGTGGGACCAATAGGGTTTAGCCTTCACCATCAACAAGAAAACAATTTTTTTGGAGTCTCCCTTGATTTTAAAGTTGGAAAGGCTAGTATTCTTGGCAATCTGAATACCTTAGGATGTCGCCACCACCTCAACAAAGCTGTAAGATTGGACACCAAGATTAACTACATACATCAAATTAATTTTCCCATCATGGCCATGGATGAATCTATCCCCACCCACCCAACCTGAGTTATGTTTGTCTGATCCATCAAAGTTAAGCTTAAGATAGTCGGGTTCAAGGGGGAACGTTTGGGCTTGTAGGAGGTCATGGTGATATTCTCAACAATTGAGCTAATAACCTTATTAGAAATGACCAACCATTGAGATTTTTTGTCTCTAAATATATTTTTATTGTGATCCTTCAAGAGTGCCAATCCAATGAAAAATGGATTGCCACCAAAGCTCGATGAGCATAGCATGAGAAACTAGCAAGTGCGAACTATCCAGAATATTGAGGACATCCTTTTGCCAAACCCAACTAGTGTTGAAAAGAAATTGAATTCATTTTTAAAATTTTTGAGAATAGGTACAATGAAATAAGAGGTAGTGGATGCACTTATCTTCTTCCTCACACAAGAAACAATAGTTTCCAAGATGGAGACATTTCTTCTACAAATTATCCAAAGTGGGAATCCATCTATGGAAGATATTCCTCTAGAAAAAAATTACTATGGAGAGATAATTCCTTGTAATGGAGAATTTGGGGAGATAATATATAGTTAATTAGTTACATTCATAACTTTTGTAGGTTCCCTATAAGTAGATCCACCATGATTTTCACTATAATTATTATTATATAAATTATGTGAGGTCAATTTTGTAGTCTTGAACTTAAATTGGATGAACTAATGGTATTTATATATGAACTTTTTTCATCAAGTTATAGTTGTATTAAGAATCAAGGTCAAATGTGTCTTTTATTTATGAACTTTAATTCTTATAAATAACATTTTATATTGTTCTTATTCTATCTTATGTAAATTATGTCTTTGATATATATTGTTTCATTCATATTTCACCTTCTATATTATTCCTTTTATCTTATTAATTGTATCTTCTATATATTGTTTAATTCTCATTTCACCTTCTATATTATTTCATTCTTATTTCACCTTCTATATTACTCATTTTATCTTAGGTATATTGAACAGCTAGTTTTTCAAAAATGGGTAAAATCTTACTAACCTAGGTGGCCTTGGTGTGATACATATTTACTTTATTAACTATATTAGTGTCAAGATCAACTAGGTGACACAAGGATTAAATGATGGTGTAATGTAATATAATAGTATATGTGGTCTTTAAGAATTATAACTGATTGCATGTCTCCTTAAGTCGTCCTCTAATCTCCCCTTAAGCCACTCTCTTACACACCATTAAATAACTCTTTTACCCACACAGACTTTAATTCAAGGCTCATGTATCTCCCCTTAATTCATCCTATTACATCCCATTGAGCCATCCTCTTATCTCACCTTAATCTATTCTCTTACATCCTATTAAGTAATCTTTAAACTAGCACTTGCACCCCAATAAGGTGCAATACTTACACCGATAGGCTGAGCCCACATTATTTATAGTCATGAAAAGCAGTGGATGACATGAAGAAAATAGTGATCTATCTCACCTATCCCCCTCTCCCTCCCCCCTCCTCTCTCCCTCTTGCTCTCTCCTTCTCTCTATATTTCTCTCTATATCACATATCCCTCTCTACCTATCCCTCCCTCCATCCCACCTATTTCTCGCTCTCTCTCCTTTCCTCCATACTTCTCTCCCTTTCACTTATTCCTCTATACCTCTCTCTCCTTCCCCCTCTAATTCACTATAACTCCCCATCCCTCTCTACCTCCATCTATCCCTTTACCATCCTCTCTCTCTCTCTCTCTTTCTCTATCCTTCCCTCTCTACCTCCATCCGTCCCTTTACCCTCTTCTCTCTCTCTCTCTCTCTTTCTCTATCCTTCCCTCTCTAGCTCCATCTGTCAATTTACC